>JAVTVY010008855.1:0-43450 GCA_036873755.1 Hanleya hanleyi | reverse complement strand
TTACTTTTCATAAAAACAAGCGTATCCCAAAAACGTGCACAGTCGACGTTCAACCATCAACATGGCTTATACTTGCTCTGAGTGCAAACGCACGTTCACCAGACGTTACGATATGATGCGACATCAGAAAAATATACATGGGATTGAAGACACCGAGGCACAAGAAGCCGATGGAGATGCTTAAAATATTCCAGCTGATTCTGAGAGTCTGCCGACTGATACCGAAACAGAGACTGCTGATATAGAGAGCTTGATCTCAGATAGTCAAGCTACCCCCCAAGAAAGCCTGATTGAGGAAGAACCAACCTTTAGGGATCGTATTGTGACAGCAGCTATTAATACTCACGCTTCAGCGATCGAGAACGCGGGACACGATAACTTACAACAGGCGTACATCCAAATGCGTCACAGCATCAGGAAAACAGACATGGCGATCTATGAACAGTATACCCTGCTACCGCTTGAAATGAAAGGCGACCCCATGCACAGGACCATCATGAAGACCAAGCGTCACCTAAATAGGATATGGGGTTAACATCCAACGAGGCCCTGCAAAATGCGAACAAAATGCGCAAACCGCTGTTTCTGACATACTGCCGTTACAGTATCCTGGCCTGCCCGATGAGGATTAGAACGAACGGATCAGGGCGAACTCGACCGAAGATTGAACTTTCTGAAAAGGCGGCTTCTGATTAGTCAAGAGCCTACGAGAATGGTAAACATACCCCAACGCAGCTCCCCTAGCTTCGGTATGATGTGATGGAGGGGAGAATAAAATTATTGATCTGTCATCCTTGTTGTTGTTCTCTCATATGTCTACATCATGGCGTTAAGACGCAAGGGGTGGTTACAGACTGAGGCTAATGGTTTACAAACGACCAGGCGTTGGGCACGCTTCACTCACTCACTCCTCTTCCTCCTCCTCCGCCTCCTCCTCCACCACACACAAGTAACTCTACCAGGTAGCCGGATGAAACAAGAAAATTATCTCCCCCAAGCGCACTTTATTGCACTTCCGAAACTCCCCTTTCTCTTCTACTCCCGATTGATCTATGAATAGAACAGGGTTTTCTCCCAAAAACATTCCTAAAACATTTACCCTGACATATAGAGCGATGACCTACAAAAACAGGAGTTTTCCCAGCTAAACACCCCGTACAATGTCCCGGTGTAGAACGATGACATCATCGGGGACCACCATGTTTTTTCCCCTGGTGTGAATGGATTGATACATACAACCACACGTTAGTATTATATAATAGCATGGTACAATCTCGCGCAAAAGATAACAGACTTGTATGCTAGGGCGTTAAGGCGTTCAGATAGGGCGTTACTTGATCACAAGTAACAGGGTAAATATACTGGGTTTCTGCATTCTCTACTGCTAAGGGTCAACTGGATTACTTCCCTTGGATTTTCCTTCCCCGTAATTGAGATACTTCACTATCTCAACAACAACAACAACATTCTCATTTCTATGACTTACCAGGTGTAAAGTCCGTTCGGGTTTTTTTCTGTGAAAACATGACTTGATCGGCCTGGAAGAGCGCTTCACATTGATACCATCCCCGACCCAGTACGCCCAATATGGCCCCACCTCGACTCCAAAACTTCCATTCCAATGCCCTTTCCCCACCATTCCCTATCTGCGTATGCGCGCCATAGCCTTATTTCCACACCCATCCAATTGGACACTTCTCCACGAGTGTTTCACTTTTGTATCTCCAACAGCCTATTCGGGTCAATAATGGCCCACCGCGACTCGAAAACGTCCATTCAAATACCCGTTTTCTATTGCGTATGCGCAGCTAGACGCTATTGCAACCCCACACCCCTCCAGTTGGGCGCTCTCCCACGAGTGCAAGACTGATACCTGACGCGACTCAATCGGACCATTATGGGTCAACCTAGACCCCAAAACGTCCACTTCGATCTGCCTGCCTACTGCTCATGCTTCAGAACTTTTTAACAAAAGTCAACACATGGCCCCATCGTACAGCTCGAGATGACGGAAACAAGAGACCACACCCCACACCGCAAATGTCCATGAGTGACTCCCCATTGAGACTAACATGTCCACTGCGTTGAAATGTCCACCACAGACCTACCTGACCATTTCAGAGAACGTCAACCCCTGGCGTCGAGACCCCTGTCGTCTTTTTCTACATCGCGAGACAAAGAAAACAAGTGGTCACACCCTATACCGCAAACGTCCATGCGTAGCTTCGGTATGATGTGATGGAGGGGAGAATAAAATTATTGATCTGTCATCCTTTTTGTTGTTGTTCTCTCATCTGTCTACATGATGGCGTTAAGACGCAAGAGGTGGTTACAGGCTGAGGCTAATGGTTTACAAACGACCGGGCGTTGGGCACGCTTCACTCACTCACTCCTCTTCCTCCTCCTCTGCCTCCTCCTTCACCACACACAAGTAACTCTACCAGGTAGCCGGATGAAACAAGAAAATTATCTCTCCCAAGCGCACTTTATAGCACCTCCGAAACTCCCCTTTCTCTTCTACTCCCGAGTGATCTATGAATAGAGCAGGGTTTTCTCCCAAAAACATTCCTGAAAAATTTACCCTGACATATAGAGCGATGACCTACAAAAACAGGAGTTTTCCGAGCTAAACACCCCGTACAATGTCCCGGTGTAGAACGATGACATCATCGGGGACCACCATGTTTTCCCCCTGGTGTGAATGGATTGATACATACAACCACACGTTAGTATTATATAATAGCATGGTACAATCTCGCGCAAAAGATAAAAGACTTGTATGCTAGGGAGTTAAGGCGTTATGATAAGGAGTTCAGATAGGGCGTTACTTGATCACAGGTCGCAGGGTAAATATACTGGGTTTCTGCATTCCCTACTGCTAAGGGTCAACTGGATTACTTTCCTTGAATTTTCCTTCCCCGTAATTGAGATACTTCACTATCTCAACAACAACAACAACAACATTCTCATTTCTATGACTCACCAGGTGTAAAGTCTGTTCGGTTTTTTTCTGTGAAAACATGACTTGATCGGCCAGCGCTTCACACTGATACCATCCCGACCCAGTACGCCCAATATGGGCCCACCTCGACTCCAAAACTTCCATTCCAATGCCCTTTCACCACCATTCCCTATCTGCGCATGCGCGCCATAGCCTTACTTCCACAACCATCCAATTGGACACTTCTTCACGAGTGCTTCACTTTGATATCTCCAACAGCCCAATCGGGTCAATAATGGCCCACCGCGACTCGAAAGCGTCCATTCAAATACCCGTTTTCTACTGCGTATGCGCAGATAGATGCTATTGCAACCCCACACCCCTCCAGTTGGACGCTCTCCCACGAGTGCAAGACTGATACCTGACACGACTCAATCGGCCCATTATGGGTCAACCTAGACCCCAAAACGTCCACTTCGATCTGCCTGCCTACTGCTCCTGCTTCAGAACTTTTCAACAAAAGTCAACACATGGCCCCATCGTACAGCTCGAGATGAAGGAAACAAGAGGCCACACCCCACACCGCAAATGTCCACGAGTGACTCACCATTGAGACTAACATGTCTACTGCGTCGAAATGTCCACCCCAGACCTACCTGACCATTTCAGCGCACGTCAACCCCTGGCGTCGAGTCACCTGCCGTCTTTTTCTACATCGCGAGACAAAGAAAACAAGTGGTCACACCCTATACCGCAAACGTCCATGCGTAGCTTCGGTATGATGTGATGGAGGGGAGAATAAAATTATTGAGCTGTCATCCTTGTTGTTGTTGTTCTCTCATCTGTCTACATGATGGCGTTAAGACGCAAGGGGTGGTTACAGACTGAGGCTAATGGTTTACAAACGACCGGGCGTTGGGCACGCTTCACTCACTCACTCCTCTTCCTCCTCCTCCGCCTCCTCCTTCACCACACACAAGTAACTCTACCACGTAGCCGGATGAAACAAGAAAATTATCTCCCCCAAGCGCACTTTATAGCACCTCCGAAACTCCCCTTTCTCTTCTACTCCCGAGTGATCTATGAATAGAACAGGGTTTTCTCCCGAAAACATTCCTGACAAATTTACCCTGACATATAGAGCGATGACCTACAAAAACAGGAGTTTTCCCAGCTAAACACCCCGTACAATGTCCCGGTGTAGAACGATGACATCATCGGGGACCACCATGTTTTTCCCCTCGTGTGAATGGATTGATACATACAACCACACGTTAGTATTATATAATAGCATGGTACAATCTCGCGCAAAAGATAACAGACGTGTATGCTAGGGCGTTAAGGCGTTATGATAATGAGTTCAGATAGGGCGTTACTTGATCACAGGTCACAGGGTAAATATACTGGGTTTCTGCATTCTCTACTGCTAAGGGTCAACTGGATTACTTCCCTTGAATTTTCCTTCCCCGTAATTGAGATACTTCACTATCTCAACAACAACAACAACATTCTCATTTCTATGACTTACCAGGTGTAAAGTCCGTTCGTTTTTTTTTTCTGTGAAAACATGACTTGATCGGCCTGGAAGAGTGCTTCACATTGATACCATCCCCGACCCAGTACGCCCAATATGGGCCCACCTCGACTCCAAAACTTCCATTCCAATGCCCTTTCCCCACCATTCCCTATCTGCGTATGCGCGCCATAGCCTTATTTCCACACCCATCCAATTGGACACTTCTCCACGAGTGCTTCACTTTGGTATCTCCAACAGCCCAATCGGATCAATAATGGCCCACCGCGACTCGAAAACGTCCATTCAAATACCCCCAACGTCCACTTCGACCTGCCTGCCTACTGCGCATGCTTCAGAACTTTTCAACAAAAGTCAACGCATGGCCCCATCGTGTTCTACAGCTCGAGATGAAGAAAACAAGAGGCCACACCCCACACTGCAAATGTCCATGAGTGACTCCCCATTGAGACTAACATGTCCACTGCGTCGAAATGTCCACCTCAGACCTACCTGACCTTTTCAGCGAACGTCAACCCCTGGCGTCGAGACCCCTGCCGTCTTTTTCTACATCGCGAGACAAAAAAAACAAGTGGTCACACCCTGTACCGCAAATGTCCATGTGTGGGTTCCCTGTTGGTCCTTTAGATACTACTGTCCAATACTTATTTTGTACCATGGTATATATTATTTACCAGTATTCTATGAAGAGAGAGAATTTTGTCAGGTTCAGCGATTTGATACCATGGTACAAAAATGTATAGGCATTCTATAAATATTTTATACCATGGTATGAAATGATAAATTGTAGCTGGAATGGCCAACCATAACCGACCATATTCGTCATCCATGACGCAGGTCGGGTCAAAGCTATGATATCTTCTGTGTTTATCTTCAAATATGTAATAATGGACAGATAAAATGTACCCTTGAGCATCTCACTTGATTGGTCAAATGATACAAGGTTGGGGAAACAAAATTAAAATAGCAATCAAATGAGCTCGATAATATCAACAAACGGCTTTATCCTCCTAATAATGTCAATTATTGACAATAATCGTATCAGAAACATCACTCAAAGCAAGCATATGCACAAGGGGAAGAGGGAAGGAGGAAGAAGGAAGGAGGAAGAGGGAAGGAGGAAGAGGGAAGATGGGAAAATGAGAGCCGATATACAACGTGCAAAAGGACTAAGAAATAGAAATATCGGTAACCCGATTTCATTGAATTAAATCTGAAGTAACTGAATGGGATGAGATTTTGTTAAATATTTCAATTCGAAAAGATCACTTTATATGTCTGGCCTATTGTCGTTTATTTAAAAAGATTATATTTCCATATTTCCTGGTGATCGTGAAGGAGGGCATAAAAATCTGGCCCGCAAGCCAATTTGGCAGTACCACGAAATCTTGCACGCTGTCAACACCTTGAGTTAGCATCATGGATCATGGTGAAGTTTTCAGATTAATAGTCGTGCTCGCCGTCCTGCAGTTTTACAGCATCACAAGTATTCGCCACGGCAAGCTTGGGAGCAAAGCCTGATGGTGACTCCTGCACCACAAGTGATGTTCTGGCTCGTATGATTCTGAGGGAAACCGAAGGAAGAACAACAGCTCAGGTTAAATTAGAAGGCCAGATAAAGGAACTCGAAAATCAAATAGCCGCAGTCCAACGACAAAGGCATGAAGGCGGTTAGTACAAGAAATTAAAACGTATTTGACGGTGTGGAAAAATGCATATATGTGTGGAAGTATTGTGAACACACGGAGTGGGAGTAACAAAATAACTTAAAAGGGAAAACTTAAAACATTGTATCGAAGTAGGACTTGAAATATATATTCAATGGTGGAATGCACAGGTTTGTCGATTTTCGTTAAATTATGCACTCTAAGCTCAGAAGGTGTAAGAAAGATGTAAAAAAGGTGTAAATCAAACGTTTACACCTTCTGGGTTCATGTTTACACCCTTAGGAGGTGTAAATAAGGTGTAGAAAAGGTGCAAATGTATGAAGATTGATTCCAACCCTGATTTTACACCCGTAAAGGTGTAAATTTATTGAAAGGTGTTAAAAAGGTGTAAATACTTAATTTTACATACACATTTGGAACTTAATTTCTATGTTGAGGAAATGTATTTCCTTGTCATGCTTACGGAATTACAACACATATAAGGGAAGTGGGAAGAGGTGCCGACATACTGCGTTTTTATTTCAGCTGTTAAAAACAGCGACATTTTTTGTGTCTCGGAAACACACTGTGGTCCGACATATGACTTATCTGTTGATGGTTTTCAAGCTTATAATTATCATCGACCAAAGGCAAAGCGTGCAAAAAACTATTCTGGGGGACTGTGTATCTATGTTAAAGACACGTTAATTACTGGTGTATCTATGTTGGAAAAAACAGATAATTTCGTTTGGTTCAAACTCGACAAGCATTTCTTTGGACTGGTGGAAGACATTTATGTATGCTCAGTGTATTTCCCACCACGTAATTCATCTTATAGTAAGAGAATGGGGACTGATTATATCGAAAACTTATATCATTTTATTTTAAAGTATTCATCGCTCGGCAATATCTTGATTGGCGGAGACTTCAATGCAAGAACGGGTATATCCCCTGACTTTAATACTCATGACAATCATCACCAATCGTTTGATTTAAATGACGATTATGTAATAGATGATGTACCGTATAACCGTTTGAGTCAAGATGGTACAACATGCCCTCGCGAAGAACAACTATTGGACTTTTGTATAGCAAGTCAATTGAGGCTGCTGAATGGCAGACTGTTTGGAGATTCTTTAGGCTGTTTTACTAGACATCAACCTTTAGGTAGTAGTGTTGTTGATTATGCATTGATATAAAATGAGTTGTTGTGTGGTAATAATGTACAATCTTTCCAAGTTAAGCCATTGATAGGTCACCTATCAGATCATTGTCAAGTATCTGTACAACTAAAGTCTAACTATTACGACCATATCTGTAGAGCTCCTTCCAAGCTTGCCACATTACCCAGTATAGTCGAGTGGCTTACCGTAAAATAATCGGAAGTTATTTACATTTGTGACAAAAGTATTATCTTTTGCATGCTGATTTGTGATTGTTCCAGGACCCAGAAAATCTACTACGGCTGCAAGCTGAACTCTGCATGGGATGGGTTTTATGTTGTAATTTGGAAAGGGGGGGGGGGAGGGATTAAATTGTGTTGACTCAACCCTAGCTGGCCTGGCGCTATCTCCGGAACGACAAAAAATGGAGAGCTGCAACTCCGTAACTTTATAGTTTATCATGATGGGGTCATTTTGAGCCTATTTGCATAACCCCCTGAGCAGAGGATCATGGGAAAATTCAAGATGGCGGCCACGTGGGTCCCAGAAAAGTGATGTTTTTGTCATATTTCTTCAAAATTTCTGCTTTTCCTCGACGAAAAACGAGCAAGAACTATTTTATTTCACATCACATTAATATTTACTAATTTATCATGCAGATTTTGAGGAGAAATTGCATAAATAAAAAATTCGGAAAATCTGACTGAAAAATCGACCAAAAAATGCCGTTTTTTTAAAATGACGTCACTGTGACGTCATCAAAGCGGCTATCTTCGATTTTTTTTACATTTTCTGGTAGAGCTTGACCCAAGGGTATAGTGTGGTAAGAGTTTCAGTCCCCTAGCTCAAGATGTAAAAAAAATAATTAGGGGGGGAGCCATTTCGCCTCCCTCCCCCCTCCCAGGCCACAACAGGTCCCAGAAAGCCCAGGCCAGATAGGGTTAAACTAACCGCCTTCCCTTTGTACGCATTTCTATTTCATATGATGAATACTTTTACATAAAAGGTACATGATACTGATGTTCAGTATATGTACCGTGACAATATTACAGATAGGCAGATGACGACTTTACAACGAATATTATGGATTAAGAATTCTGAACAGCGATACGGATTTGATATTTTTGGAACATCATGATGTCTTGCCGGCATCATTGAAAACTGTTGACCGCTTCTCTCTTGCAGGAAACAAACCTATGTTTATGTATACTATGATTGTCTTTTTGAATTTGGTGCTAATACTGTTATATGGAATATGGAATAAGTCTTTGGATTATGGACGCGGATATTCTCTAATGGACGACGGCTGAATTATGGATGACGGACTAGACGCTTGTAAGTTGATCCACCGCGACCCCAAGTTGACCATATTCGCATATGACCTCTGTGACGTCACTTCGGGATACGCTGAGGTAACTCTACCAGGTAGCTAGAGCAAACATGGCCACCTCTCTCCAAACGTGCTTGTTTGCACCCCCGAAACTCCCCTTTCTCTACTACTCCCAAGTGATCTATAAATAGAACAGGGGTTTTGCGGAAAATTCCCCGAAAAATTAACCCTGATAGTTTCTGATTTCTGTAATACTAAACTGGATTAATTTCGTTGACTTTTATTTACCCGAAATTGAGAGACTGCACTATCTCAACAACATTCTCATTTCTATGACTCCGTGCTACCAGTAGGTGCGAGTCAGAAGTGGGATTCGAACGCACGCCCGCATCTGCAGACCAGTATACCCATACCCTAGGGAAGACAATTTCATAGATCTTGAGACTGGCGCCTTAGACCACTCGGCCATCCTGACCAAAGCTGGTTATCGTGGTCATAACTGAATGCGACGTTAAACCTTAATTCTCTCTCTCTCTCTCTCGTGGTCATAATGATTCGTACATAGTGCTATATTTGTACAATGGTTTTGCAACATGGCGAAGAATAACGAAAAAGGTGTGTGTCAGAAGTGGGATTCGAACCCACGTCCCAAATATGTAGACTGGTGCCTTAGACCACTCGGCCATCCTGACCAACGTTGATTATGATGAACATAAAGAACATAATATATAGTGCTACATTTTGTTACATGCTTTTACATGTCACGGTGTGTACGCCGTGAATGCCCTTATGGCTGCACTGATTCGTTACTTCCCCAGCCTGCCGATTGACTGGTATATGCACGTTAGGTCGTTAGGATCAGGCGTTGAGACGGGCGGTAAGGTATACAGATAGGGCATCAAGGCGTACCAATGGGCGCTGACGAGCGTCACAGCATTTTGATGAATTAGTGACAATTCCATAAAATATCTAGAAATCAGAGCTTCTGAGCTATTTCACCAGGGCGTTGAAGCGTTAAGCTTGGCATTGGCGGTCGTTGCTACAAGATGACACCTCACACGACGCATTCGGTCCACGGATGGTCCATCACTACCCCAAACACTTTCCTTCACACCCCCATTAGACCCACTTTGGGTACCACACCTACTAATGACGTCAACAATGACATCACAGATGACATGTACATCCCTCAAGTCGTAGTCTACACCACGAGAGCTTCACTTTGTTATCTCGCGCGACACATTCGGACCATGGATGGTCTATCTCTATCTCAAACACCTTCCTTTGCACCCCCCAAAACGCCAACTTTGGGTACTACTCCTACTGATGACCTCACCAAAGACATCACAGATGACATGGACATCCCTCGAGTCCTGGTCTACATCACCAGACCTTCACTTTGACACCTCACACTACGCATTCGGACAACGGATGGTCCCTCAAACACACCCCACGCACCCTCAAAATTGCTGCTTTCTATACTACTCGTTTCCTCTCTTTCACCATACAGTCTGGAAAATGATATATTTTGAACTCATAATTACATCTGCTGAGTACACAGCTTGTTACAGTTAGAAAAGTCGTGGTGGTTTAGTTCAAGAACCTCACTTTGACGATATTCTGTATTTTAGCATACATTTAAAGTATAAACGTCAAAAAGACGTCACTGTGACGTCATACTTGTGAATTCTTTTTGCAGCCACAGATTTTTCAAGAGAGTGACCCTAGGGGATCCTCTGGTGAAAAAATCATGCTTTTGTCACTTACGTAAATATAATTTCACTAAGCCACCTCACTAGTAAATTTATATGGGATGATAGCTCATCTCTCGCCTTCCAGAATGCACTTGCCTCAAAGACTTTAAAAGAACGTTTAAACAATTTTATCAGCTCCGTTTTTACACAGGATACTATTGACAAAGCAGTGGATGATCTCACAAATATCTTACATACTGCTGCAGTAAGATCATTACGTAGAAAATGTATTATTAAAAATAAGTCCACAAAACTGAAGAAACCAAAATGGTTTGATTTGCCACTTTTTAAACTACAAAGAGAATTAGATAAAAAAGCTGAATTATTGAGTAGGTATCCAAGAGACCCTTATATTCGCTCTTCTTACTTCAGCCATCTGAAACTTTATCGCAAATGTAAGAAATACAAAACACGTCAATTCCATGCAGATTTAATTGGTCAATTGAATGATTTACAGGAAAGTAATCCATCTGCATACTGGAAGCTGATTAATGAAATTACTGATAAATCAAAGTCAACAATGGCTGATAAATCTAGTCAAGTTACTGCTGACGATTGGCTACAACATTTTACAAGTCTTAACAAATCTAACGGACCTGGCAAGGCTGATATTATGGGTGACTTCTCAAAAATCAAGGCATCTTTTTCTTCCCTCGATTTTCGAATATCCAAAGCAGAGATAATGCACGCTATTAAGAAGTTGAAGTCCAAAAAGTCGTGTTATCTCGATAATATATCAAATGAAATGATCAAATCTGGCCAATCTAATATCCTGTCTAGTTACATAAACTGTTTAATCTTGTATTTACATATTCTGTATATCCGAAATCATGATCTTCAGGTTATGTTACACCTTTACATAAAACTGGAAGTTTAAAAGATCCAAACAATTTTCGTGGTATTACTATTACTAGCTGTCTTGGTAAGCTTCTCAATAGTGTCATAAACACAAGACTTGACAAATATCTAGTGGAAAATAACATAATTCCAAGAGAACAGATTGGTTTCAGTTCAGAAAAACGTACCGTTGACCACATGTTTGTCATCAAATCATTAATGGATAAATATACCAAGCAGCTCAAAAAGCCCTTATATGCATGTTTTATTGATTTTTCAAAGGCGTTTGATAGTGTCTGGCACGATGGGCTGCTATTTAAACTAAGGCGGTGTGGCATTAATTCCTTGTTTTATAACATTATCAAAAGCATGTATAATAATGTTCGTCTCCAAGTTAAGATAGGCAGTTTTTTGACGGATGACTTCTTGTCAGATGTTGGCGTGCGCCAAGGAGACAACCTTAGTCCCAACCTTTTTAAACTTTTCCTACACGACTTACCGGACATATTCGACAATAGTTGTGAACCTGTGAAGTTACAGTTTAGCAATTTGAGCTGTCTTTTATATGCTGATGACTTGGTATTATTATCAGAGTCTCGTATTGGTCTTCAAAATAGTCTTGATAAACTAAATATATATTGCAAAGACTGGAACTTAAAGATTAACTTAGCCAAGACTAAAGTTTTGGTGTTTTCACCTTGTTACATGGACTGTTACATGTAGTGTTAAAATAGACGATAATGTTATTGAACAAGTTCACTCCTACACATACTTAGGAACAGTTTTCAGTCAGTCCGGTTCATTTTCAGAAGCTAAGCAGCATATGTACAATAAAGGTCTGAAATCTTTTTTTCACCTCACTAAGTCATTTGGAAACTTCCAGCCAAATATAGAGACGAGTTTACATATTTTTGATCATACCGTTAAACCAATTCTTCTGTATGGAGCGGAGATCTGGGGTGGTATTAATAGGAAGAGAGTTATACAGAAAGGTACTGACTATTTTGTTAAACTATTGGATGAGGCACCTTGTGAAAAATTACATTTGCGATATTGTAAACATATTTTATGAGTACATTCTAAGTCAAGTAATTTGGCAGTTAGAGGGGAACTTGGCAGATTGCCAATTTCCTTAAATATTGCCAGTATGTCTATAAAATACTGGACAAGACTTTCATCCTTAAGTGATACTAGTCTACTAGGAGAAGCGTATGCATTATCATGCGATCTCCATAGACAGAATATTGACTCTTGGATAGGAGGAGTCGAAGCAATTCTTGAGATGCTACATCTTTCTCATTTATCACCAAGATTGTTTTCCATGTCAGCTCGAAAGCTAAGTAATACAGTTTATCGGTGCATCTCAAATTTATACATTAAAAATTGGTCGTTATGCGTGAAAATTCCAAATCTTCAAAAATCTATTTTAGAAAATCCAATTAAATTTCACGAAACTTATTCAGGTAACAAACTTAGAACTTACCAGCTTTTTAAATCACGTTTCGTTCTGGAACCATACCTTTACTCTATCTGCAATTCTGAACATCAGAGAGCGTTAACTCGTTTTCGGATAAGTGCTCATGGTCTCAGTATTGAACGGGGCAGATATTGTAACATAAATATTATTAATAGAAAATGTATTTTTTGTGATGTAATTGAAGATGAAGTTCATTTCGTAATTAGATGCCAAGCTTATGCAGATATTAGATTATCTTTATTCACTACTGCTAGCAAAATATCAGTAAATTTTATCACTTTGTCAGATGTTGACAAATTTATATGGTTAATGAGTAATGAAAATCATACATTAACCTGTGCTTTGGCAAAATTTATATATGAAGCAGTGAATATACATTGTAAAGAAAAATAACTCGTTAAAATGCCTTACACTCAGATATATAGCTTGGAAACCATTAATTAATATTTTTTTTTTTTTATGTTGTTGTTAAATCTTTATTCTTTTCACGGTAGGGGTGGGTAAATCATTATTAATCAGGGATCTGTCTGGTCATTGACTGGGTGGTACATTGTCAATCTTATAAGCAAAGCTTCGATATCTTTGTAAACATTATTATCAATTCAATTGTATGCTCTTTATAGGGCGCTGAGATCAGCAATAAAGATTCTATTCTATTCTATTCTATTCTATTCATGACTTCACAGAATAGTCTTCTGGTTAACCTATTCTAAAGCACATACCAAGAATCTAACGATTCGTGATATGTGTTGTATCTCAGGTACGCTTTTATTGTACCTGTTCATGTGGCAACTTGGATGATGTGGTAAACCATCACAATTTTCAAGGACCCCAACTTTCTCCACAAAATTAAATCAATGGATCTAACAATTTGACCAGTCTCTGTAACATTTGAGCAAAAATTCCAACGAGCTGCAGACCATAAGAGTCAATCCCCCAGTCGGTTTTACGATGGAGTGAAAATTGAACAGCCGCTCTAGTGTTCTCACTCAAGGTTGAGCCCAAGACCACAGGGGGGCGCGGGAGGGGCGTTCTGGGGTTTTGAATATCAACAGTATAGTAAATATTATGTATCATGCAGAGTCGACAAAAGCACGTTGTTTGTCGACCAATGTAAGAAGTTATCAGATCGATATCTACAGTGCTGATAACTGCTTAGCTATCAGATAAAGTGATTTTCAACTTCATTCCAATGGGGGATTTGCACAATAGGCAGTGGATACAAAGGGAACTGTACAAATTATGGGCTTTGATTGATCCACTGAGACAGGAAGGTGTGAAATGGACTAAACGGAAGTGATAATCATGACCGCTTGTTGTGCATGTTACCCATTAACAATTGTGCGATTATCTTCACAAATTATTACTTGATAAAGTAATGGTTACCATCCTGTCCGGAAACGAACCCTTTTAACACACCATAATCATAATCCGCGGCCTGCCTTTATCTCATATCTCTAACGCAAAGTTTTGGTTAAACTATACATATCGGTGATGATAGTAGTATAGAAAGTGCATCTAAAGTAGTATTTTCCAGGGAGATAACTCTTGGGGAGATGACGGGGAGTTCCCACAGGGGGCGCCACCAGCTCAAGAGACCAAAAACTACCTCCAACACGAGAGAGCTCCTTGACTCGATCGGGTGTGACCTTGGAGCGGGGAGGGTGGAAAAAAATACCTGAAACCATGGGAAGGAAGACTTATAGTAATAAACATAATCTGTAGGTGTTGGACGATGTTATTAGGACGAGTCTAGCATCCGTGCGACCCGAGGGTCGAGCGTTTATTGTCCGTAAGTCTCCGCAAAAAATAAACAAACAAAAAGGGGATTCCCCTTTGGCATCGATGGTGCTGCCCTCTAGAGGGTGCATGTAAAATGTCTCCAGATATAAAAAACGGAACACGGCCGTTACCCTAGAATATACCCCTATCACCTCTAGCCCATAGGGCAAATATCGGTCCCCGGGCTTATCGGGGCCTGCCTATCAAGTCAATGGGGTGGGTGCATGTAAAATTAGGATTTTTTCCCGAAAATATAAAAAGCGGAACACGGACTTTACCCCTAAAATAGGGGAAAACCCCTATCAACCTCTAGCCAAAGGGCTAATATCGGTCCCCGGGCTTATCGGGGCCTGCCTATCAAGTCAATAGGGTGGGTGCATGTAAAATTAGGATTTTTTTCCGAAAAAAAGCGGAACTCGGACTTTACCCCTACAATAGGGGTCTGTATTATACAATATAAGGGAAAATGCCTGTATGGGGTATGGGGATGGTCATTTTTTTTTCGTGGGCTTTACTATGGGTTGTGGGGTCTCGTTTTTCTCGTCTCGCCAAGAAAAACACGATGGGAGGGGTCCCGGAGCGAAGCGGTGAAATTTTTGAAAAAAGTCACCGAGGTCTGTATATAGGCCTATAGGCTGGCTGTGGGGGGTATAGGTCCAACCTGGAAAATTCACACACGTTCATTGTACTATGGGTTGTTTGGTCTTGTTTTTCACGTCTCGTCATTTAGAACACGATGGGAAGGGTCCCGGTGCGCAGCGGTGAAATTTTTGGAAAAGTACCATATAGCCCATATAGCTCCATACTGGCTATAGGGGGTATAGGTCCAACCTGGGAAATTCACACACGTTCATTGTGATATGGGTTGTTTGGATTTGTTTTTCTCGTCTCGTCATTTAGAACACGATGGGAAGGGTTTCGAAGCGAAACGGTGAATTTTTTGGAAAAGTACCGGGTAGGTCTGTATAAAGACTCATATAGCTCCATACTGGCTATGTGGGGGTATAGGTTCAACCTGGGAAATTCACACACGTTCATTGTGATATCGGTTGTTTGGATTTGTTTTTCACGTCTAGTCATTTAGAACACGATGGGAATGGTTTCGAAGCGAAACGGTGAAATTTTTGGAAAAGTACCGGGTAGGGCTGTATAAAGGCTCATATAGCTCCATACTGGCTATATGGGGGTATAGGTTCAACCTGGGAAATTCACACACGTTCATTGTGATATGGGTTGTTTGAATTTGTTTTTCACGTCTCGTCATTTAGAGCACGATGGGAAGGGTTTCGAAGCGAAACGGTGAAATTTTTGGAAAAAGTTCACCAAGGCCTGGGTAAGCCCATAGGCCTATACTGCATGGCTATGGGGTATATGTCCATACGGGGTGGACGTGTTGGGGTCTAGGTGAACCCCTAATGATCCTATGGTGTCGTATGAGGTCTTATTTTGAAGCTCTCGTGGAGGAGCATCCGACTGGACTAATGGTTCGTCCTTTTTCAATAGTCTGCGCATGCGCTGTCTGGCCGTAGTATAGAAAGCAGGCATTTTGGGGGGTATGGAGATGGACCGCTATGGGTTCGAATGGGTCGTGGAAGGTGTCAAAGTGAAGCTTGTGTGGGGTATAGAGTCAGAATGGCGTGTTTTTAAGTGCAAGTCGCGTCAATCTGCGCATGCGCAGTTGGTTGTAGTAAGTAAAGTGTTCATTTTGGGGCAGTACAGGAAGGTATTTGGGGTAGAGATGGACCATCCTTGGTCCGAATGCGTCCTGGAAGGTGTCATTTTGTAGCTCTCGGGGTGTAGACCCCGATTTGGGGGCTGTCTACAGCATCCGTGACGTCATCGGTGACGTCATCAGTACGAGTAGTAATGAAAGTGGGCGTTTTGGGGCAGTGAAGGAAGGTATTTGGGGTAGGGAGGGACCATCCTTGGTCCGAATGCGTCCTGGGAGGTGTCATCTTGTAGCTCTCGGGGTGTAGACAACGATTTGAGGGCTGTCCATAGCATCTGTGACGTCATTAGTGACGTCATCAGTACGAGTAGTAGCGAAAGTGGGCATTTTGGGGCAGTGAAGGATGGTATTGGTGTAGAGATGGGCCATCTTTGGTCCGAATGCGTCGTGGGAGGTGTCATGTTGTAGCTCTCGGGGTGTAGACTCCGATTTGAGGGATGTTCACGTCATCGGTGACGTCATCAGTACGAGTAGTAGCGAAAGCGGATATTTTGGGGCAGTGAAGGAAGGTATTTGGTGTAGAGATGGACCATCCTTGGTCCGAATGCGTCGTGTGAGGTGTCATCTTGTAGCAACGCCCGCCAACACCAAGCTCAATCCTTCAACGCCCTGGTGAAATAGCTCAGAAGCTCTGATTTTCTAGATATTCCATGGAATTGTCACTAATTCTTCGAAATGCAGTGACGCCCGTCAACGCTCGTAGTTACGCCGTAACGCTCTAACATAACGACTTGACGCCATGATATAGACCGGAGAGAGAACAACAACAACAACAAGGATGACACATGACAGAACAACAACAACAACAAGAAATTGTTTCCATATAGTTTATTCTCCCCAATGTTACATCATACCTACGCTGGGGGAGCCGCGTTAGGTATGTTTACAACTCAAGAAGACTCTTGTCCAATCAGAGGCCGCCATTTGCATCTGTCATATTCGTTACTGTCCGTTAGATGTATTCTCGGCTGCCCTTGTCCAATCAGAAGTCGCCATTTCAGAAAGTTCCATCTTCGGCCATGAATCGTTTGTTCTAATCGTCATCGGGCAGGCCAGGATACCGTTGAGGCAACATATCCTCAGATAGTTGTTTGCGCATTCTGAGTATCTATCAGTGCATGGGTGAATACATTCATCCGATGGGAATATTCCGTAATTTGGTCACGAAAAACGTGACATTGATGACCCTCTCTACGACCCACTTGGTGTTGGGGCGCTGCTCATAGGCCCATTCCAAGACATCCAATTGGTCCACTTGGTCCAGCACAGGCTGTAGCGACGTCCGGTTAATGATGGTAAACGGTTGGTCAAATACCCGGATGTTACTGCTCGGGTAAAAGTATGGATTAAGAATACTGATCAGCGATACGGATTTGATATTTTTGGAACATCATGATGTCTTGCCGGCATCATTGAAAACTGTTGACCGCTTCTCTCAGGAAACAAGCCAATGTTTTTGTATACTATGATTGTCTTTTTGAATTTGGTGCTAATACTGTTATATGGAAAATGGAATAGGTCTTTGGATTATGGACGCGGATATTCTCTAATGGACGACGGCTGGATTATGAATGACGGACTAGACGCTTGTAATTGATCTGTCTCCTTATGCTTCAGTACATAACCAAACGCCAGATTTAATTTGAAGGACGTAGCTTGGTCATTGAAGATGGCTTCCACGTAGCTGCGTAGTCGGGCGAGGCCAGTCAGTCGGAAATTGTAGATATCTTGAATAGGGCGATGACGGTGGAAACAGTGCCGTATCATGGGCCAATGGCGCCGATAGATGTCACTCACTGGATGGGCGTCCTGTAAGAGATCGCTGGGAACATCCACCGCATCTTCCAGAAAATGTTCGTTGTTGTCAGGCGTATGGCTGGGAACAGTAATGCTAGGGACCGGCTGGATATCTAGGCTCTTCTGAACTGTGGGTATAGGCGCGCTCTCCGTGGTCGCATCACCAGTGGCATTCGTCTCCCCGGGCTCATCTTCACTAGGCCTGACCCTCATGGGTGCCTCTTTAGTGGAAAGTTGTCGCTCATACCGTGGTGATGGACCATGAATCAAACGTTGGTGCTGTCTTAACTGACTGGGTCGTTTGAAGAGTTGACCACAACCGTTATATTGTTCCGTCGTGCCCTCCTGGAATGAGCGTTCGAGGCGCAGTAAATGATCCTCCCGATTGAATGACCGTGCGCAGGTTGTACAAGTATACCGAGCATCGTTGTGGGTGGAGGCCTCGTGGCGTCGTAAATTATCTAGACGAGTAAACAGCTTCTGGCAAGTTGTGCAAGAGAACATATCGGCTGTGGATCTGGAAATGATGAATGCCGTAAAAATTCTGACTCTTATAGGCCAACATAGAAGTACCCGGATGTAGGCGCGGACGTCAGCGACAAGAGCCCGGATGTACAAGAACCCGGATGTACCCGGATGTAAAAGTCCGCGATGTAAAAATGCCCGGATGTTTACGAATGTTCCATCATTCCGGACTTCTATCAGCTCCATGTCCAGAAGCTCTCATGTCCTGCATGTGAATAGTCATATTGTGTGTGCATGCATCTGTGTATGCGTAGGTGTGTGTGTGTGTGTGTGTGTGTGTGTGTGTGCTGGTGTGTGTCTGTGTGTGTGCGTGTATTTATGCGTGTGTGTATGCATGTGTGTTTGTGTGTGCGTGTGTGTGTATGCGTGTGTGTCTGTGTATGCATGTGTGCATGCGTCTGTGTGTGCGTGTGTGGGTATGCGTGTATATGCGTGTGTGTGTATGCGTGTTTGCGTGTGTGTACGCGTGCGCCCACCACGCACCACCACACACCACCACACACAACACACCACCACCACCACCACCACCACCGGGCGTTGACGGGCATACCATCAAACATTGGTCAAACAGAGCTATACCTCCAAACACTGGTCAGACAGGGCTGTAACACCAAACACTGGTCAGACAGGGCTATACTACCAAACACTGGTCAAGCAGGGATATACCAACAAACACTGGTCAAACAGGGCTATACCATCAAACACTGGTCAAAGAGGGATATACCAGCAAAATACTGGTCAATGAGGGATATACTACCAAACACTGGTCAAACAGGGCTATACCACCAAACACTGGTCAAACAGGGCTATACCACCAAACCCTGGTCAAACAGGGCTATACCATCAAACACTGGTCAAACAGGGCTATACCACCAAACACTGGTCAAACAGGGCTACACCAGCAAACACTGGTCAAACAGGAAAGAGTGAGGAGAAATATTAGACATGCCTCACTAACTGTATTGTAGATGTATTGATAATAAGAAGTTTGAGTATCTCTGATGACCATATTGAACGGAACTGACCTTTGACCCTGCGCACGCTAACAATACCGGATAAAAATTGCGCGCAGGGTCAAAGGTCAGTTCCGGTCACGTGAACGGAAGCGGAAGTGACTTCACAGAGGTCATATGCAAATTATTGAGGTCAACAGGTGTCCAAATGCTCTTGCAGAATACCGGATAATAATGGTGCGCATGGGTCAAAGGTCACTTCCGTTCAATATGGGTCATCAGAGATACTCAAACTTCTTATCAATACATCTACAATACAGTTAGTGAGGCAGGTCTAATATTTCTGCTCACTCTTTCCTGTTTGACCAGTGTTTGCTGATGTAGCCCTGTTTGACCAGTGTTTGGTGGTATAGCCCTGTTTGACCAGTGTTTGGTGGTATAGCCCTGTTTGACCAGTGTTTGGTGGTATAGCCCTGTTTGACCAGTGTTTGGTGGTATAGCTCTGTTTGACCAGTGTTTGGTAGTATAGCCCTGTTTGACCAGTGTTTGACCGTATAGCCCTGTTTGACCAGTGTTTAGTTGTATAGCCCTCTTTGACCAGTGTTTGCTGGTATATTCCTCTTTGACCAGTGTTTGATGGTAATAGCCCTGTTTGACCAGTGTTTGTTGGTATATCCCTGTTTGACCAGTGCTTGGTATTATAGCCCTGTCTGACCAGTGTTTGGAGGTATAGCTCTGTTTGACCAATGTTTGATGGTATGCCCGTCAACGCCCGGTGATGGTGGTGGTGGTGGTGGTGGTGGTGTGTTGTGTGTGGTGGTGTGTGGTGGTGGTGGTGGTGTGTGGTGGTGAGTGGTGGACGCACGCGTACACACACGCAAACACGCACACACGCACATACACGCACACACACACACACACACACACACACACAGACGCATACGCACATGCATGCACACACAATATGACTATTCACATGCAGGACATGAGAGCTTCTGGACATGGAGCTGATAGAAGTCCGGAATGATGGAACATTCGTAAACATCCGGGCACTTTTACATCCGCGGACTTTTACATCCGGGTACATCCGGGTTCTTGTACATCCGGGCTCTTGTCGCTGACGTCCGCGCCTACATCCGGGTACTTCTATGCTGGCCTATAAGAGTCAGAATTTTTACGGCATTCATCATTTCCAGATCCACAGCCGATATGTTCTCTTGCACAACTTGCCAGAAGCTGTTTACTCGTCTAGATAATTTACGACGCCACGAGGCCTCCACCCACAACGATGCTCGGTATACTTGTAGAACCTGCGCACGGTCATTCAATCGGGAGGATCATTTACTGCGCCACGAACGCTCATTCCACGAGGGCGCGACGGAACAATGTAACGGTTGTGGTCAACTCTTCAAACGACCCAGTCAGTTAAGACAGCACCAACGTTTGATTCATGGTCCATCACCACGGTATGAGCGACAACTTTCCACTAAAGAGGCACCCATGAGGGTCAGGCCTAGTGAAGATGAGCCCGGGGAGACGAATGCCACTGGTGATGCGATCACGGAGAGCCCGCCTATACCCACAGTTCAGAAGAGCCTAGATATCCAGCCGGTCCCTAGCATTACTGTTCCCAGTCATACGCCTGACAACAACGAACATTTTCTGGAAGATGCGGTGGATGTTCCCAGCGACCTCTTACAGGACGCCCATCTAGTGGGTGACATCTATCGGCGCCATTGGCCCATGATACGGCACTGTTTCCACCGTCATCGCCCTATTCAAGATATCTACAATTTCCGACTGACTGGCCTCGCCCGACTACGCAGCTACGTGGAAGCCATCTTCAATGACCAAGCTACGTCCTCCAAATTAAATCTGGCGTTTGGTTATGTACTGAAGCATAAGGAGACAGATCAAACGATTCATGGCCGAAGATGGAACTTTCTGAAATGGCGACTTCTGATTGGACAAGGGCAGCCGAGAATACATCTAACGGACAGGAACGAATGACAGATGCAAATGGCGGCTTCTGATTGGACAAGAGTCTTCTTGAGTTGTAAACATACCTAACGCGGCTCCCCCAGCGTAGGTATGATGTAACATTGGGGAGAATAAACTTATGAAAAAAAATTCTTGTTGTTGTTGTTCTCTCATGTGTCATCCTTGTTGTTGTTGTTGTTCTCTCTCCGGTCTATATCATGGCGTCAAGGCGTTATGTTAGAGCGTTAAGGACTTGCTATCCACCTGAGGGGTTGAAATATCTCTTTTTTTTTATTGTCTTGTTACAAAGTTCATCAATTGATCTAACATATAGTGAAAACAGCGTTTTCAAATTCATTTTCTAAATAAGTAAAATTTGGAGTTTTGATTTTGTTTTGGTTCTTGGGGTCCTCGTACAGTCTAAAAGGTGTGAGGATTACAGGGGATTAGAATGCCTTCACGAATTCTACTCGGCTCCCCGCTGACGCCCCGGTGATAGCTCGTTGATTGCCAGCTAAAGCTGTATTGTGAGACTCCAGCTAATGAGGAAGCAATCAGTGAGAGTACCAAGCGAAGGCGAATATTTCACGGAAATAGTCGTTCCGGTTGTAAATGATCTTATTGTTTGTTATAATCATGATATTTGTAAATAAATTGTTTCCACAACTCCCGTGAAGTGTTTGCGTATATCCTGGATCATTTGATCAAGGGCCTCTAATAGACTCTAACCAATTATTGCACGGGTATATAAGAACTCACTTATACCCTATCTCCTTCACATTTTGATATTTCTCTCCGATAAAACTATCACCTATATTCAAACTCAAACGTTCAAGAAATTCAACTGCGGACATGGGTCGAAAACGGAGGATGCCCGAACTTTTCTCGAATGACCGGCGTACTTACATGAATGATGTGAACGCACGTGGTATTTCCTGGTTCGACAACTCCCAAGATCTCGTCGATCTACCTGGATCTGATTCCGACAGCAGTGATAGTGAAATAGACGAAGAGGTGTCTGATGCAGCTACTGGAGCCTCTGCCAAGAAGCTAACTCCAGAGCTACTGAACTTCATTGACAATTTAGGTAAACACGAAATGCATCAATGTGTAAATGTTCAACGAAAGAAATAAGAATACGTCTACAGACAGTTTGATATTTTCAGAGCAACGCTCACGGCCTATATACTGACAAAACTAAATTGACCATTACTGTTTTGTGTGTTTGCATGCGTTACGGGCAGCTCTGAAGAGTTACGTATAAAATAACCTGCCTATTACAGAGAATGACGACGAACCCGATTGCGTGACCGGACCGGCGTACCTTGAACCAACCGAAAATATGGTATGGGGCTGCGAGGAATTGATCTCCAGCTTACAGTGCCATGCCGTCTGCTCTGAATGCATGAGAGGGAAGTTATCGCTCGTCGAAAAGCCTGGCAACCGCCGAGGATTAACAAAGATTGCCTGGCTGTGCTCGAACGGTATTTGTCCCAAAGCAGTAGCAGAAACCTGGTATCCGACATCGAAGTATTCCAACCAGACCTACGAAGTCAACAGAACGCTAGTGCTTGGGATGAGGGCCATCGGGAAAGGAAGAACAGCGGCTCGTAAACTCAGCGCATACTTGGGATTTCCTCAACCTCTTACAGACAAGCACTGGAGAAAACTTGGGATTTCCTCAACCTCTTACAGACAAGCACTGGAGAAAACACACCACAACTTTTCGGGATGCCGCCGAAGAGTGTGCAGAGGATGCCCTGAGTAGAGCTGTCATGAAACTGAAACGGCTCAAGTTACAAGACAGTGAATCAGGTAGCCGACAAATGATTGACTTATTGTTATTTATTTTAACAGTACCGGGTATTTGATGTTTGTTAAAAAATCCGAATTATGTTACTATGAAATAAGCTTCACCACGTTATTCTTTGCAAACCAGCTCTCGTTTTTATATCACTATATAGACCTATATTTGTTTGACATTTCAGTCCAGCCTGATGACGATGACGCAGTTCGAGCTGCTGTGGTTGATTGTGCAGTCTCAGTGGATGGGTCCTGGATGACGCGTGGATTCTATTCTCGCCACGCCTTTGTTTTCCGTTATCTCTGTAGATACCGGTGAATGTCTTGACCGAATCTACATGTGTTCGACCTGCGCAGGCTGCAAGAAATGGGATGGAAAGCCGAAGTCCTCTACCGAGTATTTGGACTTCTACGAGAGCCATTTTGCTGTCTGTCCCTTGAACGATGACGGATCATCACAAACCATGGAGCCCGAAGGTGTAGAGAGACTGTTTTGCAGATCCCTAGAGAAACATGGTCTCCGATACACGCGCTACATTGGAGATGGTGATAGTAAGAGCTACATACAAGTGAAACGAGCTGAGCCGTATGGACCGGATGTAGAAATTGTTAAGGAAGAATGTATCGGCTACGTGCAGAAAAGGATGGGGACGAGATTACGGACTCTTGTAACCAAGAAAAAAGGTACATGCAAAATATTATTGTGTGTAATTATCATTTGACTTCATATGTATATGTATACTGGTATAATAAATATACCTGTTTCTTTCCCTCGTAATTCGCATTGTCCTATATAATCCTAGACATATATCAACATTATGGATTGTATCAACTTCCATTAACAGGGAAAATTAATACGATTGATTGTGTTTTAGGAGTGAAACTTAGCGACGGCAAAGGGTTGCAAGGCAAGGGTCGTTTGACACAGAAACGCATCGACAGTTTTCAAGTGTTTTACGGACTGGCACTGAGATCTAACAAGGGAAACCTCGAAGCCATGTGTACATCCACAAAGGCCATTTTGAAGCACTATGCCAGCACGAGTGATGTTCCTCAACACGACGACTGTCCGGATGGTGTCACTAGCTGGTGCAAGTGGAAACGGGACCGAGCCACTGGTCAGACAACGTACCAACCACCAAAATACCCACTATCTCCAGCAGTCGTCGAAGAAATACAGCCTATATTTGACGACCTTTCCGACCCTACCCTACTGAAGGCATGTCTAAATGGACAAACCCAGAATCAAAACGAGTCTCTCCACCACGTAATCTGGTCGATTGTGCCCAAAGAGCAACACCACTCGCCTGATGACGTCCAGCTCGGGATCGACATGGCTGTGATGTCATTCAACAGAGGGACAGCAGCTACAATCAAGGCTATTTTCGACTCTACTGGGTAAATAATTTTGCCATGTTTACGTTACATTGCTTAGTGGTCTTGTATAAGTTTGTTCAAAACTCGAACTTACAACGTTTCAATATAAATGCCACTTTCGAGTTGTTTTCTACCAATTTTGATGTATATTTGTTTCAAATGAGACGTTCATTTACTTGCATGTATTTCAAATGGCATTTCTTACTTTTGTTTGAAGGATGACATTATGGAAAAGTGCAGTTCAATATGAGGCGCCGTTTGTGACAATATTGTCAACGACAAATATATAGAGTTAACACCAAAATATAAAGTCGCCGTTTGTGACAATATTGTCAACGACAAATATATAGAGGTGAAACCAAAATATAAAGTCGCCGTTTGTGACAATATTGTCAAACACAAATATATAGTTAAAACCTTTGTAAATATATATAAAACGATATAAATAGGGCCTATATATAAAGTTTTTATTTTTTTTATTTTTATAAATATTTTTTGAACATAAATAACGATAGGAAGTTAAGACGTTAAATTTAACGTAAATATAAAGTACACGAACTTGTAAAGTGTACATGTAAACCGGATATGCCCAAAGGAAGCTGCGCAATCGATGTGCGCGCGAGTAATACTGGTTAATCAAAACTGCAACTGGGTTCTGAAGCGAAACTATGACAGCGGTGAAAGCCACTCGCATGTCACAGATGTGTCGAATCAAACAATAAGATCAGTTCACTGCCATAGTGATTTAGTAAAGGCCTATTCCAATTTTCAACAATTACTGTTATCATTTACAATCGTACTTCAGAGTTATCACATCAATTAGATATAAATACATCTACTTATAAATCACCATAAGGTATCCTAGCCTGCAGCCAATATCGCGGCCTGCCCCTTTGATGTTCAATCTGCGATTCCGTCGGCCAAGTCGCTGGTTGCTATTTGCCGCATAGAAACATTAACAGAAGTTAAAATAAAACATGAAAATAACGATATATTAATTATGCGCAACACAAATATTAGGCAATTTGAAATCATACTGAATATGAGCATATTTATTGACTAGAATATGACCATTCATAGCCTAGTTATAGGATTTGGAATTATATTGTCGTTTTGTATCATTTATCGTTTTTCGATCATTTCCGCATTTCCAAACAAGACAAAAATTAGCAGGGAATTTGGTATAAGTACAGCGAATGTGGAAACTAATGGCTCATGAGGAACCGGTTGCACAATGCTTGTATCATCAAACGTACCGTTCTCAAATTATGAAAGAACAATGGCACCTACTGTGGGAACCACCAGTGTGGATTGTACTGTTGCGTTCACCGTTCCTCGTTTTCATTAACGAGATCATTTATTATAGCATGATACGCTTACTTGATCTCAAACTTTTTAGGTTTTAAGTTAGTATAACGTAATTTGAATAAAATGAACTGTTGATATTCGTAAGCGGTAATTACTGGGTTCAATCCCTGGCCGGGTCATACCAAAGACTTGAAAAATGGAACTTGTTGCTTCCTCGCTCACGCTCAGTATTGAGAGGATAGAACAAGGACTGGTTCGCTCGGTGTCAGTATAGCGTGACTGAGTGGGGTGTCATGTCTGCCTACGGCATGATATTTCGGTGGGACAGCAGTATAAAATGTCAACATTAGATCTGCTCTGTTACAAGTAGGTATACCCCCGCCCCTTCCACTCCCCTCCCTTCCCTTCCCCGTCGTGATATAGCTGAAAAAATGTTGAAAGCGACGTTAAACCCTATTCACTCACTCGTCACCGTATATAATAGGGTTAACACCGATGCCCATCAAGAACCCATCGGGCCAGAAGTGCTCTTCAATACACACGTATTGAAGATCAATTAGCGATTAGCGCGCAGGGGTAAAACGGCTTCGACTGATTCCTCAGTTACTAGTAACAGCTTCGAGGCAGCGCAAAAGTGAAAAAAGGCCAATGTACTGTTCCTCATGAGCCATTAGTTTCCCATTCGCTGTACTTATACCAAATTCCCTGCTAATTTTTGTCTTGTTTGGAAATGCGAAATTATCGAAAAACGATAAATGATACAAAACGACAATATAATTCCAAATCCTATAACTAGGCTATGAATGGTCATATTCTAGTCAATGAAATATGCTCATATTCAGTATGATTTCAAATTGCCTAATATTTGTGTTGCGCATAATTTATATATCGTTATTTTCATGTTTTATTTCAACTTCTGTTGACGTTTCTATGCGGCAAATAGCAACCAGCGACTTGGCCGACGGAATCGCAGATTGAACATCAAAGGGGCAGGCCGTGGTATTATAACGTCGGACAAAGGAAAGAAACGAATCTGATCGCCTATAAAGCGTATGTTGATTTCCCACACCTAAACGCTGCGTTGATCAGTTCCTTCACCTATAAGGTGAATACTAAACGAAAAGACCTATCCGGCGTTGAATGGTTCTGTTCACCTATAAAGTGAATACTGAACGAAATCACCTAGACGGTGCATGCCAACCAACCATAAATTGGTGCAGGCTCTGACAATATGCAGATGCATTTAACTTTAATGTATCGAATGAGACCTATGCCGTACGTGCCTACACCATAAATTGGTGCAGGCTCTATTAATATGCAGATGTTAACTAAGTGTTAACTAACACCAGCTCAACACCAATTAACAGTGTTAACTAACACCAATAAATGGCGTTGAAGCTGGCTCAACACCATTTTTTAGTGTTGACTGACAAGTGCTGATGCTGGCTCAACACCAATTAACAATGTTAACTAACACCAATAAATGGTGTTGAAACCGGCTCAACACCATTTTTTAGTGTTGACCGACGAGTGCGGATGCTGACTCAACACCGAATAACGGTGTTAACTAACACCAAATAACGGTGTTATCTAACACCAATAAATGGTGTTGGGGCAATATGGTGTGGGGCGTAACTCAACACTGTTTTTTGGTGTTGAAGTCAACACCAATTTTTAGTGTTAATTAACACCATTTTTCTGACTGTGAGGAGTGTAGACAAAGATGACATTTTTGGGCTGTGCAGAATTATATTTGAGCCCTCTTAGAGTCGATCCAAATACTTGGACCAAATATGGTGTACAGGGTATCGTCTTTAAGCTATAAAATATCTAGGCTACGATTTGGGGTGGCTTGGACTGGAAGTGACGTCATGGTACGCATGAACAGTCGAGCAGTTTCGAAAGATGACAGTTTAGGGGTGCGCAGGGGCATCTTTGAGCGATTTAGCGACCATCCTGGGTCCAAATATGACATACAGGGTCTCAAATTGAAGCGTTTGCGGTGAGGACTACGACTGGGATGGCGACGTCATGGCGGGCATGCGGACTCGGGTAGCAGTAGATGGCAATTTAGATTATGGTGCGCATGTGCAGTCGAGAAGTAGTACCGATAGAGGGTCCATACTTCATGTAGAAAAACACGAAATATATAGACTTTTTTGGTGGGGGTGCTGGAGGGTTTGGCTGGTAGGTTTGATAGACGTGCAGGTTGTAAACATATTGACTCGTACATTTTCATCAGCGGTGGAATGGAGACGGTAGTTTGAATATTATACTTTTGTTCAGCAGTCGAGACGGCACTTTCTATAGTATTATTTAGCGGCACATGGAGACGGCGGTTTGATAGCCTACTCCTTTTGTTCAGCGGAGGTTTGAAGACGGCGGTTTAGGGGCCATCATTTGTATACAGCATATTAAGAATATTGACTCCTTCTTTTTCATCAGCGGTGGAATGGAGACGGTGGATTGAATGTTAGATTTTTGCTCAGCAATAGAGGCGGCACTTTGGATACTAAAGTTATTTAGCGGCAGCTTGTGACGACGGTTAGATAGCCTTCTCCTTTTCTTCAGCGGGAAAAGTGCAGACGGTGGTTTGGAGGCCATAATTGGCAAGGTTTTGGTGTAAGACCTCCCATTGAAAAGGTAATATCCTGGACAAAAGACTGACAATACAACTTGCGGCAGACCCTTTGTCAATTATATTTCGTGAATCTTACACCAAATCGTTGCCCCATAATTTGTATACAGCATATTAACAGACGGCGATTAGACAGAACTTTAAATCTCATTTATTTCACCTGAGGTAGATTGGAGACGGCAGTTTGAATGCAAGGGTGTCGGAAGCGGTACGGCAGGTACGGCCATGGCCGTACCACTTTTGAGCAAAAAAAAAAATACGAAAGAAAGAAAGAAAATAACGAAGAAAGAAAGAAGAAGAAAAAAAAAAGTAGAAATGAAAACAATTTTGATAGCTTCCAAGTTGAATAAGACTCTGATCAGTCCAAAGCGCCACTGAATTCGTTAGCGGCTCTGAGCACCGGCTAGCCCTCTCGGGACAATTTCGATCGTGCATGGAAGGTAACATGTACGTTCGTATGCGTGATGCCGGTTTGGTATTCACGTCATTTTATCAAAGAAACAAATTAATTTTCTTCAGACGAATTTCATGTTACTATGAAATAAGCTTCACCGCGTTATTCTTTGCAAACCAGCTCTCGTTTTTATATCACTATATAGACCTATATTTGTTTGACATTTCAGTCCAGCCTGATGACGATGACGCAGTTCGAGCTGCTGTGGTTGATTGTGCAGTCTCAGTGGATGGGTCCTGGATGACGCGTGGATTCTATTCTCGCCACGCCTTTGTTTTCCGTTATCTCTGTAGATACCGGTGAATGTCTTGACCGAATCTACATGTGTTCGACCTGCGCAGGCTGCAAGAAATGGGATGGAAAGCCGAAGTCCTCTACCGA
Organism: Hanleya hanleyi; assembly: GCA_036873755.1. Taxonomy (NCBI): domain Eukaryota; kingdom Metazoa; phylum Mollusca; class Polyplacophora; order Lepidopleurida; family Hanleyidae; genus Hanleya; species Hanleya hanleyi. The sequence goes on along the minus strand of JAVTVY010008855.1, from coordinate 14,041 downwards.
GTATTTGGACTTCTACGAGAGCCATTTTGCTGTCTGTCCCTTGAACGATGACGGATCATCACAAACCATGGAGCCCGAAGGTGTAGAGAGACTGTTTTGCAGATCCCTAGAGAAACATGGTCTCCGATACACGCGCTACATTGGAGATGGTGATAGTAAGAGCTACATACAAGTGAAACGAGCTGAGCCGTATGGACCGGATGTAGAAATTGTTAAGGAAGAATGTATCGGCCACGTGCAGAAAAGGATGGGGACGAGATTACGGACTCTTGTAACCAAGAAAAAAGGTACATGCAAAATATTATTGTGTGTAATTATCATTTGACTTCATATGTATATGTATACTGGTATAATAAATATACCTGTTTCTTTCCCTCGTAATTCGCATTGTCCTATATAATCCTAGACATATATCAACATTATGGATTGTATCAACTTCCATTAACAGGGAAAATTAATACGATTGATTGTGTTTTAGGAGTGAAACTTAGCGACGGCAAAGGGTTGCAAGGCAAGGGTCGTTTGACACAGAAACGCATCGACAGTTTTCAAGTGTTTTACGGACTGGCACTGAGATCTAACAAGGGAAACCTCGAAGCCATGTGTACATCCACAAAGGCCATTTTGAAGCACTATGCCAGCACGAGTGATGTTCCTCAACACGACGACTGTCCGGATGGTGTCACTAGCTGGTGCAAGTGGAAACGGGACCGAGCCACTGGTCAGACAACGTACCAACCACCAAAATACCCACTATCTCCAGCAGTCGTCGAAGAAATACAGCCTATATTTGACGACCTTTCCGACCCTACCCTACTGAAGGCATGTCTAAATGGACAAACCCAGAATCAAAACGAGTCTCTCCACCACGTAATCTGGTCGATTGTGCCCAAAGAGCAACACCACTCGCCTGATGACGTCCAGCTCGGGATCGACATGGCTGTGATGTCATTCAACAGAGGGACAGCAGCTACAATCAAGGCTATTTTCGACGCTTCTGGGTAAATAATTTTGCCATGTTTACGTTACATTGCTTAGTGGTCTTGTATAAGTTTGTTCAAAACTCGAACTTACAACGTTTCAATATAAATGCCACTTTCGAGTTGTTTTCTACCAATTTTGATGTATATTTGTTTCAAATGAGACGTTCATTTACTTGCATGTATTTCAAATGGCATTTCTTACTTTTGTTTGAAGGATGACATTATGGAAAAGTGCAGTTCAATATGAGGCGCCGTTTGTGACAATATTGTCAACGACAAATATATAGAGTTAACACCAAAATATAAAGTCGCCGTTTGTGACAATATTGTCAACGACAAATATATAGAGGTGAAACCAAAATATAAAGTCGCCGTTTGTGACAATATTGTCAAACACAAATATATAGTTAAAACCTTTGTAAATATATATAAAACGATATAAATAGGGCCTATATATAAATTTTTTATTTTTTTATTTTTATAAATATTTTTTGAACATAAATAACGATAGGAAGTTAAGACGTTAAATTTAACGTAAATATAAAGTACACGAACTTGTAAAGTGTACATGTAAACCGGATATGCCCAAAGGAAGCTGCGCAATCGATGTGCGCGCGAGTAATACTGGTTAATCAAAACTGCAACTGAGTTCTGAAGCGAAACTATGACAGCGGTGAAAGCCACTCGCATGTCACAGATGTGTCGAATCAAACAATAAGATCAGTTCACTGCCATAGTGATTTAGTAAAGGCCTATTCCAATTTTCAACAATTACTGTTATCATTTACAATCGTACTTCAGAGTTATCACATCAATTAGATATAAATACATCTACTTATAAATCACCATAAGGTATCCTAGCCTGCAGCCAATATCACGGCCTGCCCCTTTGATGTTCAATCTGCGATTCCGTCGGCCAAGTCGCTGGTTGCTATTTGCCGCATAGAAACATCAACAGAAGTTGAAATAAAACATGAAAATAACGATATATTAATTATGCGCAACACAAATATTAGGCAATTTGAAATCATACTGAATATGAGCATATTTATTGACTAGAATATGACCATTCATAGCCTAGTTATAGGATTTGGAATTATATTGTCGTTTTGTATCATTTATCGTTTTTCGATAATTTCCGCATTTCCAAACAAGACAAAAATTAGCAGGGAATTTGGTATAAGTACAGCGAATGTGGAAACTAATGGCTCATGAGGAACCGGTTGCACAATGCTTGTATCATCAAACGTACCGTTCTCAAATTATGAAAGAACAATGGCACCTACTGTGGGAACCACCAGTGTGGATTGTACTGTTGCGTTCACCGTTCCTCGTTTTCATTAACGAGATCATTTATTATAGCATGATACGCTTACTTGATCTCAAACTTTTTAGGTTTTAAGTTAGTATAACGTAATTTGAATAAAATGAACTGTTGATATTCGTAAGCGGTAATTACTGGGTTCAATCCCTGGCCGGGTCATACCAAAGACTTGAAAAATGGAACTTGTTGCTTCCTCGCTCACGCTCAGTATTGAGAGGATAGAACAAGGACTGGTTCGCTCGGTGTCAGTATAACGTGACTGAGTGGGGTGTCATGTCTGCCTACGGCATGATATTTCGGTGGGACAGCAGTATAAAATGTCAACATTAGATCTGCTCTGTTACAAGTAGGTATACCCCCGCCCCTTCCACTCCCCTCCCTTCCCTTCCCCGTCGTGATATAGCTGAAAAAATGTTGAAAGCGACGTTAAACCCTATTCACTCACTCGTCACCGTATATAATAGGGTTAACACCGATGCCCATCAAGAACCCATCGGGCCAGAAGTGCTCTTCAATACACACGTATTGAAGATCAATTAGCGATTAGCACGCAGGGGTAAAACGGCTTCGACTGATTCCTCAGTTACTAGTAACAGCTTCGAGGCAGCGCAAAAGTGAAAAAGGCCAATGTAGTGTTCCTCATGAGCCATTAGTTTCCCATTCGCTGTACTTATACCAAATTCCCTGCTAATTTTTGTCTTGTTTGGAAATGCGAAATTATCGAAAAACGATAAATGATACAAAACGACAATATAATTCCAAATCCTATAACTAGGCTATGAATGGTCATATTCTAGTCAATGAAATATGCTCATATTCAGTATGATTTCAAATTGCCTAATATTTGTGTTGCGCATAATTATATATCGTTATTTTCATGTTTTATTTCAACTTCTGTTGACGTTTCTATGCGGCAAATAGCAACCAGCGACTTGGCCGACGGAATCGCAGATTGAACATCAAAGGGGCAGGCCGTGATATTGGCTGCAGGCTAGGATACCTTATGGTGATTTATAAGTAGATGTATTTATATCTAATTGATGTGATAACTCTGAAGTACGATTGTAAATGATAACAGTAATTGGAATAGGCCTTTACTAAATCACTATGGCAGTGAACTGATATATGTTCAGGTACGTGATCTTATTGTTTGATTCGACACATCTGTGACATGCGAGTGGCTTTCACCGCTGTCATAGTTTCGCTTCAGAACCCAGTTGCAGTTTTGATTAACCAGTATTACTCGCGCGCACATCGATTGCGCAGCTTCCTTTGGGCATATCCGGTTTACATGTACACTTTACAAGTTCGTATACTTTATATTTACGTTAAATTTAACGTCTTAACTTCCTATCGTTATTTATGTTCAAAAAATATTTATAAAAATAAAAAAATAAAAGCTTTATATATAGGCCCTATTTATATCGTTTTATATATATTTACAAAGGTTTTAACTATATATTTGTGTTTGACAATATTGTCACAAACGGCGACTTTTTATTTTGGTTTCACCTCTATATATTTGTCGTTGACAATATTGTCACAAACGGCGACTTTATATTTTGGTTTTAACTCTATATATTTGTCGTTGACAATATTGTCACAAACGGCGCCTCATAGTTCAACGCTTCGTCGATATGGACAAGAGGCGAATATATGAAGTAGGAAGACAGACAGGACCAATGGCCAAGCAAAGGCGCAAGAAAAGAAGGCAAAGCCGAATGGCACAGCTTGATGCCTTTGAGAAAGATGAGGGGACTGCATACAGCAGCGGGGAGTTTCATTCCGGAACCTCCACCCAGGCCCCCAAAACAGCGAGATCATGTCGCAAGTGTGGGAACCCGATGAAAGGTCATCCACGGTCGCGGTGCCCGTAAAGACTGCGTGTAACCATTGACTGCGAAGTAACATTCCGAACTGAAATCATGTAGATTTTACGGATGACAATTAATTGTACAAATGTTTTTGCATAAAATAATAAAAATATGTGTCCTTTGAATTATTTCAAACTCGGTGCTAATTGTTGATTGAACCCCCTTCGCCGGCGTCCTTTATGCCTAACCACAAGTGACATTTACCCAAACCCCCGCTGCGTGCATAGCGGGTAAGGAATACGGCTTACTTTCTGAGCATATGTTTTAGACGTAACCCCCAATTTATCCCCTTTTAATTTACAATTTTACAAAGCTTCAAAGTAAGAAGCAAACAATACAATATTTTTTAGCACGACAAGAGTAATCCATGCCAGTGAAGGATTTTATCGGGGAATAATTGGCTAATAAATAAGACAATGCCGGGCTGGCTGACCCAGAGTATTCCAAAACCAGCATAGCTAACAGTTATAACGTCGGACAAAGGAAAGAAACGAATCTGATCGCCTATAAAGCGTATGTTGATTTCCCACACATAAACGCTGCGTTGATCAGTTCCTTCACCTATAAGGTGAATACTAAACGAAAAGACCTATCCGGCGTTGAATGGTTCTGTTCACCTATAAAGTGAATACTGAACGAAATCACCTAGACGGTGCATGCCAACCAACCATAAATTGGTGCAGGCTCTGACAATATGCAGATGCATTTAACTTTAATGTATCGAATGAGACCTATGCCGTACGTGCCTACACCATAAATTGGTGCAGGCTCTATTAATATGCAGATGTTAACTAAGTGTTAACTAACACCAGCTCAACACCAATTAACAGTGTTAACTAACACCAATAAATGGCGTTGAAGCTGGCTCAACACCATTTTTTAGTGTTGACTGACAAGTGCTGATGCTGGCTCAACACCAATTAACAATGTTAACTAACACCAATAAATGGTGTTGAAACCGGCTCAACACCATTTTTTAGTGTTGACCGACGAGTGCGGATGCTGATTCAACACCGAATAACGGTGTTAACTAACACCAAATAACGGTGTTATCTAACACCAATAAATGGTGTTGGGGCAATATGGTGTGGGGCGTAACTCAACACTTTTTTTGGTTAGTGTTAATTAACACCATTTTCTGACTGTGTGGAGTGTAGACAAAGATGACATTTTTGGGCTGTGCAGAATTATATTTGAGCCCTCTTAGAGTCGATCCAAATACTTGGACCAAATATGGTGTACAGGGTATCGTCTTTAAGCTATAAAATATCTAGGCTACGATTTGGGGTGGCTTGGACTGGAAGTGACGTCATGGTACGCATGAACAGTCGAGCAGTTTCGAAAGATGACAGTTTAGGGGTGCGCAGGGGCATCTTTGAGCGATTTAGCGACCATCCTGGGTCCAAATATGACATACAGGGTCTCAAATTGAAGCGTTTGCGGTGAGGACTACGACTGGGATGGCGACGTCATGGCGGGCATGCGGACTCGGGTAGCAGTAGATGGCAATTTAGATTATGGTGCGCATGTGCAGTCGAGAAGTAGTACCGATAGAGGGTCCATACTTCATGTAGAAAAACACGAAATATATAGACTTTTTTGGTGGGGGTGCTGGAGGGTTTGGCTGGTAGGTTTGATAGACGTGCAGGTTGTAAACATATTGACTCGTACATTTTCATCAGCGGTGGAATGGAGACGGTAGTTTGAATATTATACTTTTGTTCAGCAGTCGAGACGGCACTTTCTATAGTATTATTTAGCGGCACATGGAGACGGCGGTTTGATAGCCTACTCCTTTTGTTCAGCGGAGGTTTGAAGACGGCGGTTTAGGGGCCATCATTTGTATACAGCATATTAAGAATATTGACTCCTTCTTTTTCATCAGCGGTGGAATGGAGACGGTGGATTGAATGTTAGATTTTTGCTCAGCAATAGAGGCGGCACTTTGGATACTAAAGTTATTTAGCGGCAGCTTGTGACGACGGTTAGATAGCCTTCTCCTTTTCTTCAGCGGGAAAAATGCAGACGGTGGTTTGGAGGCCATAATTGGCAAGGTTTTGGTGTAAGACCTCCCATTGAAAAGGTAATATCCTGGACAAAAGACTGACAATACAACTTGCGGCAGATCCTTTGTCAATTATATTTCGTGAATCTTACACCAAATCGTTGCCCCATAATTTGTATACAGCATATTAACAGACGGCGATTAGACAGAACTTTAAATCTCCTTTATTTCACCTGAGGTAGATTGGAGACGGCAGTTTGAATGCAAGGGTGTCGGAAGCGGTACGGCAGGTACGGCCATGGCCGTACCACTTTTGAGCAAAAAAAAAAATACGAAAGAAAGAAAGAAAATAACGAAGAAAGAAAGAAGAAGAAAAAAAAGTAGAAATGAAAGCAATTTTGATAGCTTCCAAGTTGAATAAGACTCTGATCAGTCCAAAGCGCCACTGAATTCGTTAGCGGCTCTGAGCACCGGCTAGCCCTCTCGGGACAATTTCGATCGTGCATGGAAGGTAACATGTACGTTCGTATGCGTGATGCCGGTTTGGTATTCACGTCATTTTATCAAAGAAACAAATTAATTTTCTTCAGACGAATTTCGTTTTTCGCTTGACCAATATGTCATAGGCCTACACGCTATAGGTTGTTTCTGGCTGCATGCTACCTTTACAGGTCCGTAACCGGCCTTGTATTTCAAACAATATACGGCCTAACGAGCTATGGTTAAAACAGGAGCTCAACAGCGCCTTATATGTTGCATCACCTGAACACACTTTTTACACTGTTCTGACGTATATCCTATCGGGAACAAAACACTGCTCAGATGCTCTCTGTGAGCGCCATTTGGTGACTTATTTTTTATATAAAAAGCGCTAACGCTGCGAGGGGGTACCACCCTCTCAGGCTCTTCCCCTGCTTGGTAGCTTTGCTCCTTCGCGAATTGGTCCTTCGCTTTCTCGCAGGCCCTGCGGAGTGTTGGAAATGGGAACTGGGGCGAGGGGTCTACTCATAATACTGCCGCAAGTACTTCGTTCTCCAAGTAATTCCCTGCAAGTAACTGTAATGATGGACGGGGTGGAGAGGTTTTCTCATTTTGTTTTTTTCCTTTTTACGTTCTTTGTCCCTGATGTAATTTACTGTTAGCAGTCATGGCCCGTTATATAAACTACGAGCGGCAGCTTTATTATTGCAGAAGTATAGCTAGCTAAATTATGAATGTAGACGGCGTTACTTCTGCAATGAATTTATCAACACCCCATTGCCCATTAGAATTATATCAGTTACGTATACACACAATATGTCTAGGTTACGGTACTTTACTATACATATTTTTGTTTGTAATTCAGCATCGCAGAAAACCACCATCTATTGCGTTTTCATGGTAAAAGGATTAAGAAAGAACTAAAAAAACACTTCAATGCAGAGTGATTTTATTCGTCAGAGATCGCTCAGAACGCGTCTCCGGCGATCTAGACCCCAGGAGCCTAGGCGGCCCCTGGACCCTCGCCTAAAGTGCTACGTACTACTTTGAATTTGCTTCCGACGCCCCCGGAATGTCATCAGTCTTACACAGCGGTAGAGGCGGTGGTTTGATGAAACTTTAAAAGGCAATTTTTTATACAGCTGTGAAATGGAGACGGCGGTTGGAAAGCCATACTTTAGCCGTAGATTGGAGACAGCGGTTTGAATGCCATCATTTTTATACAGCGGTTTAGACGATCTTCACGCTGTGGATAATCGCTATATAAATGACACAGTGAAGGATATATATCCACCTTCACTGGATTTGAAGGAAAGTACAGATAGCCCTACCAGTCCATCAAATTTAGACCTATAGCGAGCCTTCTCTTTCGTCGAATTTATAACAAAAGAGATGATTACAATTTTGACATCGTAAATTATCCCTTTCTTGATAGTAATATTCCAGTGGCTTGTAGGATTTGTTAGATCCGGTGTTAAATTTGACAATTTTAATCAACGTCACAAAACATTATTGCAGAAACTTATAAAACGAGACTAAACCACCAAGCACTCAAAGTTCTCAAATTTTGAAATACATATCGCATGCTGATACGAGCGTAGCGCGCAAAATACGGGGGCCGTATGAACCCATGCACTTCAAGATTCTAATGGTGCTCATCAGAACAGTCACAATCAAAGCGTGACTGAGATACATATTCTCTAGATGTCGACTTTACAACGAATATCATATGGATTAAGAATACCGATCAGCGATACGGATTTGATATGTTTGGAACAACGTGATGTCTTGCCGGCATCATTGAAACTGTTGACCGCTTCTCTTTTGCAGGAAACCAGCCTATGTTTATATATACTATGATTATCTTTTTGAATTTGGTACTAATGCTGCTATATGGAATAGGTCTTTGGATTATGGACTCGGATATTCTTTAATGGACGAGGACTGAATTAGGAATGACGGACCAGACGCTTGTAATATAAACCCGTGTATGCCTGGATTCTGCTGGTGGACAAGTTGTTTCCGAGGATCCAAAATTCATCATGACTACAACAGAAGGAAATAATAGTGAGACAAATCTAGGATAACTCGGAGGATTTTCGTGATCCCTTACATGAAATATCTACCCTAAAGAGGGAACTTTGGGAGTGCGCGGGTGTGTGTTTCAGCGATTTAGGGGGCACGCTGGCTCCTATTTGGTCGTGCTGGGTGTCATCTTGAAGCCCTCGGGGTGTAGACCACGCCTGGGGGGGGGGGGGTTGACGGGACGTTATGGTGCGTATGCTCATTCGAAGCGTTTTATTGAAAGATGGCACTTGAGACATGCCTACTCCTAGACACTAGCCCATAGGGATAACAAGCGACAAGTGGCGCTCGGAGATGTGTGTAGACCCTGGAGTTTAGCCAGAGAAAAATATTGATAGAAATGACGTAATCAGTAGTAGAGAAAGCACAAATAGGCTCTTGTTAGGAGAGCACCTGGCTCTAAGCGGTTATCCCAATACACTAACCCATATGGTGGTGCACCATGGAGTTAAGTAGATGATCGTCGTAGATAGTGTGATATATGCATGAGTCATGGCATACTTAGGGTCAGAGATCCCGATGAAACGTCAAGGAAGACAACTTTTGTTGACAACTGTTGTCCTAGGTATAGAGAAGCTGGGACAATGTCGGTACACAATGGAACCGGTTTACACCATATTGAAATGGTTTGAATAAATTGATAAGGTTAATTATTAGAGTCACCGTAGTAGCGCAGTGAATCCATACTGATGGTACGTAACTCCCCCTCCCCCCCCCACACCCATACATAACCCTTAGTTGTTCGTATATCAAACGTATTCGTCGGCTGCTGTTGTCCAATCAGACCCTTGTGTCGCGTCAATCATTCTTTGGTCCATCTTAGTCGACGATACTGTACCGGTAACATATTCTGGAACAGCTGTTTTCGCATTTTGACCACATTTTCAGAGGTTCTGCGGGTTATAACCCCGTATCCTCTTCCAAGTGACGCTTGGTCTTCATAATGGGCGTGGGATCGCCTCTCATTTCAAGGGGCAGCTGGCTATCCTGTTCATAGGTTTCTTGATATAGCGGCGCATATGGATGTAATCCTGTTGCAAGTTATCCTGCCCGGCGTCCTCGATCGCCCCAGCGTGGCCTTTGGACTTGAAGGAAGTGACGTCATCGCTGGAAGTAACATCATCTCCGAAAAAGACTTCCTCGAACGCATGTGCACTTGACTGGAAGTGATTTTCTCACGGCGAATCACCGAAAGCGACGGCATCGCCGGAAATGCCATCATCACCTGAGATTATGTCACTGGAAGGAAAGTGCCATTATCATCGGAAGTGACATCGGAAGAAGTGACATCACGGCGCATGGTGGCGCTACCTGGATCCTATAACTTGTAGGGGAAAGGGAGTACCAGAGCGCAAGTGGCACCATCATGTACCATAACGTCACTTTCTCCGATGACGTCACTTTCCGTACCACGATGTCATTTCCGCCGAAAATTGACGCAACACAAGGACCGTTTCTCAAAGAGCGGCTTCTGATTGAACAAGAGCAGCCGACGGTTCGTTTGATACACGGATAATAGCATACGTTGATTGCAAAACACACCCAATGCGGCTGCTCCAATTTGGGTGTGATGTAATGGAGGGATAATGAAATGTGCCATTCGCGATATGTTTGTAGTTCATCCCTCTCTCTCATCTGATTGCGGTATGGCGTTATAAGGGGCTGGGTATCTATGTGTGAGTGTGCGCGTTTGTGTGTGTGTGTGTGGGGGGGGGGATGTACACCCCAACAGTAGGGCGTCAGACTCACTAATAATCTTTCATACGTATTCGAATCATTTGTAGCAGGTCTTATCCGGTTCCATTGTGCTCGGGCGTCTCTATTCCAACTACCGACAAAATCTGTCTCCCTTGACGTTTCATCGAGAACTATGACCCCAAGTATACCGTAACTCAAATGTAACTTTTGCACATGGCCAGCCATAAGGTTTTAGATGTGTTATATTTACAAGCAGATCTAAGAATGGAAAAGAAGATATATTACTAATCAGATTCATACATCCAGTTTTGGGCTTTTCATTGTATTTTTCAGAATCGGTGATAGCCTTTTCCGCTCAAGTATCGAGGAACTTGGACAATCTTAAACGAGAGGAAACGATTGTTTTCGGGACAGTCGTTACAAATGTTGGTTCAGCATATGACCCAATCTCGGGTAAATTCCGCTGTCCCGTTGGAGGCCTGTATCAGTTCTATGTGGGTATACTCAGTAAAGCGCATAGTAGGATCGAGACGGAACTCGTGTTGAATGGACAAAGCCGGCTGGAGATATACTCCTCATCGGAAGGTGGCCATTTTGGATCCGTGGGTTCAAACACCGTAATACTAGAGCTCGATAAGGACGACCTGGTCTGGGTGAGGGTGAACATAGCATTTGGAAACTACGTCCACGCTCTATGGAGTACATTCTCTGGAAATCTGCTAAATACCAATTGAAGCCAACAGATACATGCATGTATTGTTAGTTACATATCGCCCTGCCATGGACATGCAGATTGTAATCTGGCCTATGTTGCCCTAATCATCATGAGAAGCAGTCGAAAAAGGACATGGCTTTTGAAGTCAAATCTAACCTCACATGCCAACTCATATATAATAAATTGTTCGTGTCTCAGAACTTCAACTCTCTTTGTAATGTTATTTCGTTCAGTCAAATATTCATTGGACAAAAAATTGTATCACTAGAGAATATGGACAAACGTTTGTCATCTAGTCGTTACAATACTCGCTTGGTATCATCGCTTCTTCGCATTTATGGGCCTATCATTGGATTCTCGCAATCCGCATCGTGATCTCAAGATTTCAAGCCACCAACTCATCTTGCGCATCTTCAAAAATCTAAATCTAATCTTTTTTTTGTGAGGCGTTGACTCTCACATATTTAAATTCTTAGTGTTTATTATGAATTTGGATGTCCAGGGACAGTCTGGTTTCAGTCTGAGATCAGAGGCACTTTGTTCAGCGATGAAATTCAAACCGGTCAAATATTTTTCGCAGCGGATTGGCGAAACATTTGGCTGGTTATTGTTTCGATATAGAGGAAACAACTCGAACTAGAACTCCTATATGGGTAACTATTAAAACCATCCCAAAGAATCGGTCGATACACTGGCTCACGAAGATGAGCCAGTGATGATACGCGAGGATCGAGTCGAGGATTCTTAGAAACAAGAGCAAATAATATTACTCTGAAAAAAACCTACCCAAAGAGGCATGCTCTACCCAAACCAGATACAAGGTCATCATTTTGAACATTTATCCAAACAAACCTCTATTCATACATTTTGAGAGATGTGATAAATGAACAATAATAGATCGTTCATGAGTAGTAGGAAGTCGTTAAATTTGGTATGATTCTTTAGGCTGAGGCTGATGACGTCAAGGATGACGTTACTTCCGGGTCAAAAGTCACTATGGGTCAAAGGGTATTTCCGGATGAAAAGTAACATCCAGGTCAAAGATCACATTCGATGACGTCACTTCCGAGTCAAGGGTCACTTTCCGTCACGTCCGTGACGACGTCACGACACAATGGTCACCCGAGGTGGGGATACACGTCTATGAGGATAAATTCACCATTTTGGAAGATCGTGATGTCTGCTGGTCGGGCCAAGCGCCCACATCCAATACGGTTACCCTGCACCGTGAGCGCTGGACCAAATTCAAACGGGTGTTGTGCGGTTATCTCGACGGTAACCGCATCCACATAGAGAACGCCATCTACGTACACCGTGGACCGTTCTTTGCACGTGTGGGACGTTACCAGGACCCACCTGAACTGTGGATGGTCTTCTGGAATGTGGTGCCTATTGTGGATCGGTTATTTACACCGAACGAGCGGTTAGCCGTCCAGTTGGGCTGGGCTCATGCCCTGAGTGACACGGGGGCAGAACCCAATCAGCAAATTATTAACCGCATCAGGGAAAGAGACCATCCGGTACTCACCTTCGTGAAAGATGTGACACTCGGCAGCCGTAGTCCACCCGCGGAGGACGACGACGCCATAGCCTATCCGGCTAGGCTCGGTCGACCCAGGATGTATATAACGGATACAGAACCCAATGAAACCCTTCAGAAAGGAACATCAACCTCGTTAAAATACACGCTGCACCCTGGGTCCTTCACCATGCAGTCATCATCATGAAACACTGGGCGGTGTTGGACACGTATTACAGCCCCCACCGTCCAGCTATAGTGCATCGTCTGCCCTCCATAGAGCCGCTAAACCCCACGGCATTCGGCCATCGCATGTCCGAGATTGACTCAAGCAACAAGATAAGTATACCTTACATCGAGCTGCCCGCCCTTCTCTACGGAACCGGGTCATTGTTGGTGGTATAGATGCTCAATGGCAAGCGGATTTGGTCGATATGAACGCCTACGCCAAATACAACGATGAACATCGGTATATCTTGCCGTGCATCGATATCCTCTCGGTCCTACCCATCCGGACGAAAACGGGGGAAAATCTGGTATCTACATTCGAGGGCATCTTGAAAATGAGCCGCAAATCATTGTACCCTTCCAACAGTTTCTGAACGCCCAGAAGGTGTTCTTATTTAACATATATAACGAGACCAAGTCTTCTGTCGTCGAAACAGGACATGTACAGGCCGCATGTACAAGCACTCGACAGCTAGAATACACGGCGGTGCATCGATGTCCTACCGAAACTTGTGGGCGGTTACAATCGGGTCTAGCAACGTAATATCTTGTACCCCAACCAACTCCAACCACGGCCGAAGATGTGTTCAAGATCGAAGCATGTACGGATCAGTAAAGTGAAGTTAAGTTCGAGGAGAGTTTCCTCCCCAACTGGAGCGATGACGATTTCTTGATTAAATGCCGCATACCCTTCAACCGCGGGTGTGTGAACTAGAAGATCTCTGAGGGGAGCCATTGCAAGCGACGTTTTACGAACAAGAATTACAGCCCGTGGTGAAATCACCGAAGACTACTACACTGTGGAACGCATCCGTTAAACAGAGCGACGCCAAGGCAAGACGGTGCATTTCGTGAAATGGTAAGGTTGGCCCAGTTTGTTCAATTCCTTGGTCGCGGCCAAGCAGATGAAACGGATATAAACCAGCAACCACCACTATCATCGTTCATTCCACGCCCGACCATGAACACGGCGTCATCCAAAACAGGTAAAGTACAAGTGGGTTACGTAGTAACATTGCTATCTCTGATTTTAGCCCAGTTCTCTACTCGTCCCACCTAAAACACAACCACCATCCGGAAGTGCCGGTAAAGCGAATTTACAGACCTCCTCTACGTCAGTCAAACCTTAT
>JAVTVY010008854.1:0-43682 GCA_036873755.1 Hanleya hanleyi | reverse complement strand
AGAAGCGGGAAAATACAATCCCAAGGAACATGGTATCGTGGGGACATCTGCATACCAAATTTGAGAAGAATCCGATGAGGGTCCTCAAGTTATTGCCCAGAAACCAAATTTAGATTTTGATACCAGGTGACGCCACCTCTAGGCGCAAGTCAGTGAAATGCATTATCAAGCGACATCTTATGTCATGGTACATTCTTACAAAATTTGAGAAGAATCCGATGGTCACAGGTCAGTTCTCAAGTTATTACCCGGAAACGAATTTGTGATGTTGCCACCAGGTGGCGCCACCTGTGAGTGCAAGTGAGCGAAAGGCAATCCCAAGCAACAGCTCCTGTCATGGTAAATGCATGCCAAATTTGAGAAGAATCCGATGAGCCGCAACGTTTCTCATGTTACCCAGAAAGTTATCACTTGCAGCATGGAATAATGGAATGAACTCTAGTGGCGCCACCTCCGGGTGGATTTTGCTGAAACGCATCACCAACGGTGTTTTGTCGCAGGGAATGCATTTACCAAATTTCGAAGAAATCCGACAAATTGTTCGAAAGTTATCGCTCGCGAAGGATTTGAACAAGCATGAACGGACATGCATTAAAGATTGGAACAAGACCCAGTGGCGCCACCTACAGGCGGATCTTGCTGAAACGTAATACCAGCGACGTCTTGTCGCAAAGAATGCAGATGCCAAATTTCGGAGGAATCCGACAAAGCATTTAGGAGTTATCGCTTACGCAGTATTTGCACGGACATGCACTAAATATTGGAACAAGACCCAGTGGCGCCACCTACAGGCGGATCTTGCTGAAACGTAATACCAACAGACGTCTTGTCGCAAAGAATGCAGATGCCAAATTTCGGAGGAATCCGACAAAGCATTTAGGAGTTATCGCTTACGAAGTATTTGCACGGACATGCACTAAAGATTGAAACAAGACCCAGTGGCGCCACCTACAGGTGGATCTTGCTGAAACGTAATACCAAGAGACGTATTGTCGCAAAGAATGCAGATGCCAAATTTCGGAGGAATCCGACAAAGCATTTAGAAGTTATTGCTTACGAAGTATTTGCACGGACATGTCCGTGCATGCACGGACATATAGAAGCAAGACCCCAGTGGCGCCACCTACACGTGGATCTTGCTGAAACGTGATACCAAGAGATGTCTTGTCGCAAAGAATGCAGATGCCAAATTTCGGAGGAATCCGACAAAGCATTTAGAAGTTATTGCTTACGAAGTATTTGCACGGACATGTCCGTGCATGCACGGACACATAGAAGCAAGAACCATTTTAAAGTCCCCGGCCGCGTTGCGGCGGGGGACAACAATATCAGGACAGTTATGAAATCAATTTCACCATATTTGGCACATTTAACAGCCTGGAATATTTCATCAGTAGATATACCCAAATCCTGTTCAATCACTTGACTGTCATTTACGATTTCACTTTCACTCGAATTTAAAAGATCGCGAAATGTAATTCATCACATTCTAGAGCAATGGAATGAACGGTACTGTCCAGAAGTGTCTTTGAAGTGACTTTGAAATTCCCTTATATGTGTTGTAATTTGAAGTAACTTTAAAGTGTGGCCATATTTAGAGGACAGATGTGTTTGCAGTTTGGGTATTGTTATGTGGCAATGCCATATAAGAGCATTGAAGTCACAGTGGAGTCACTTGGAAGTACTTTTGAAGAGTGCCTCAAATATGTTAATAAGGTACTACAAAGGCAATTCATCCACCCTTCCACAGAAGGGTAACATTCAAAGACACTTCTGAAGTGCTCTTGAAGTACCTAATTAGAATATATGAGGCACTTTAATGTCCTTATATGGCAAGGCACTTCATCCACTCTTCTACAGAAGGATACCTTCATATGCACTTCTGAAGTGCTCGTGAAGTACCTTATTAGTATCATAGCAAATTCGTGTAATGAAAGGTATGTATAGGCACGAGATATTTACTTTCCCGGAAAAGAATTAAGACACAAATATATAGCGAGTGAGACAAAACAGTACATCATAAAATATTTACAATAAACCTGGTGGTTTTTGACAAGAAACGTGTAGTTTATATAACCGCTAGCACAAATTTTTGAGACAACATATAGCACAGTAATATGTATGTATTTACATGCAGTATTGGTATTATTATTCAAGGGCGACAGTCTTCTTATTCAACTTGAACTTGAAGCAACAGATCTTTCCATTTGGATGTAATCCAACTTTTGCTGAAACCCACCAGTCTGAATTGTTGACTTCTTGGCCTGTTGCGAGAAATACATGCATAAAATTAAAATCTGATCAGTTGTATATATGGTTCCATATGACATAGAATCCAGTTTTTTAATACACTCAGGATGATTGAATAAGTTGACTACCATAAAGGGTAAAGAATGAAACACATCCGTACGATTTACAAAAGCTTGATAAAGATGTATATTATCTTTTTTTAGTACTCCATGATATACAACAAGGGAGATAAACAGTTTGTGTGACGTTCTAACCAATATACACTATGAAGATATCAACCACAGATCAACCATACCTAGGTGTGCAAATTAAAGTTCCTGTCAGTCGAGTGGCTGCTTGAGATTAAGTCTTTCATGCCCATCACAACTAACTAGGTCTCTCGGATTCAAGATCAAGCAGTTCATGTTGTTGTTTGGCCCGATATGCTCCTTTGTACTGAACGGACGAATTGCTTCCGTTTTGTAACAAATATAGACTACTTAGCAGCGTTATTAGATTTATTTTTACGTTCTACCATTTCCGTTTCACTGATATATACTTCATTCTACAATGTAGTTAGTCATACCACCAACGTTTCTTTACCATGTGTCTTTTTATTTTTGTGCTTATTTGAAATATGCAGAGTGCGTTTAAGTAGTTTAACATCCATCTCATTATGCAGCACATTACAAAATTCATTGTACACATTATCGACATCTGACTGACATTTTACTCCACACACCAATGATGGATTTTATGTATGAGCATGAAAATATGGACACCAATGAACTAAACATTTTACGACTTAGCAGGAAAACAGCGTTCCCTGCAACAAATTGAACCTAATTAGCATTTAGAAATGCAACATCACGAATCTTCGCTTGGTCAGTTGTTTATTACAAATGAGAAAAAATGAGAACTGGATCAAAAACAGTTACATACCGTGGATATATGCAAGTACACGTTGAAGAAAATTTTACTACCGAATGTAATTGTAACATGCGTGATATATTTGTGGGAAGGTGTTTATTTTGTTAACTGAATGTTAATACTTTTGCGCAGAACACAAATATATTAATGAGTCGATGTTCCAGGAATAATCGCTGTTCCAGGAATAATCGAACACTAGCGAATGAATCTTTCTTTAATGTCCTCAGTTAATTACACCAGGGTAAATGAGGAATGATAACTTGACGACGTGATATTTATTGATTTCCCATGTCAACTATCCCATGCCATAGGTGATGACCACAATCTGACGGTGCACCTCGCACTGCCATAACATGTTCTGCTTTAAGGCAAGAACTACTATCGGTATACATACATTGATAGACATAGAAGTCGGCGTACATAACACAAGGTTGTTCAAGTCGCCTGGAAAAATTAACAGTTCATAAAAGATACGCACAGAGCCCAGCTCGTTTGCTTCGAACAACACTTATATATATTGTTGAATATTCACCCGTTATATATTGTGACGTTAATGAAATTATTAATTGAAGTAAGAAGGGTGTTAGCTGAAATTGTTACTTGTATATATATGAGAATCTTTGCCGAGTTTACCGAAACCTTAGCTTTAATAAAAGAGGTGCCAAACTGCCAATCGGTTACACTAATGACAGAGATCTCTCTTGAGTAGTAGTCCGTCAGTTAATGAACTACAAAATACGCGAATAATGATGGGGATGTGTCTCTGGTTGTACCCCATGTACCTGTTTACAAGCAAATATACCAATAAATCTCAAACGTTTCAGACAAACAATATAAGTAACTCAGGCGGGAGATAGGGTAGGCGGTGGAAAAGTCTGATTAGAACAACAACCTTATTCCCACAAGTATAACGAAAGCACACCATCTGATAAAATGCGTACCACGGAGGTTATATAGACTGAGGTTGAATTATGTAGCACAATTATCAATTCAAGTTGAAATTTTGCCTTAAACATATATGGGAATGTTTTATTTTTGAGTGTTGAACACATAGCTTTCATAACGTTCAACAGTTCTGTGAGAACATAGTAAAGTTGATGACCCAAACCTCCACTAACCATCCGACCCACGTCTGATCCCGCGTGATCATGCTATTCAAGACAGCATCAAATGACAGTCTCCCAGAGATTCGGAATTTGAGATCAAATTAATGCAGACAAAACTTACAATCAAGAGTTACACCCCCCTATTCTGTTCCACTGTCACAAAAACAGGCCCTTCAGCGAGTCACCAAAAGAACAGAAGCCACATCCTCTTTGACATGAGCAATAACGTGCCGCATGCCTTTTGACCCGCGAAAGCGAATTGCAATGGATCCGAACAAAATGAGGAAAATGTCCTGAATGGAATGTAGACACTGGCGATGTCCAACCATCCAGCATCCCGTGGCAGTACATAAGACACTGGTTTCCAATATTCAGCGCGCAAACTATTCTTTCTCATTGTATCATGTAGATGCATCGATCGACACGCCAGCGGAGCATCTACAGGACGGTCAAACAAAATGCCAGAGCTATTCTAGGATGATATAATGAGCAATCTGCAGCAATCAGCAGTTCGATTTTTTATGGGAAAAGTATTTATTCCCCTAGAACAATTGTGCTAATCTAAGCGGGTTGATCTTCAGTATAAAGGAACTAATATTGTAGTCAAACGACCAGGAGTATAACCCTTTTTCTTGCGGCCCTGTTTTCAGTCAGATGGTCGGCAGTATTACCCTGATCGCAGTCAAATGGTCAGGATAATTACCCTTTACCAAGGAACGGGCTTGTCATCTGATCATACCAAGGATGTCTTAGCTCAATATTTGTCAGAAGAGCTAAACAGAATTTGATAATAAGACAAGTTAATATGGTAGTTGCTGGATCATTGAATGAAAAAAAATTTTCAACCAGTCATGAAATTTAAAATTATGCAGTGACGCTTGCCATGAAGAGATACATAGTCACTCCTTTGAGAGGATTGGATTCACCAACTGATGGCTAAAAAAATGGATACATACATAAAGCCATGCTGACAGATTGAATTGTCAGTTTGCTAACCGCCAACAAACAACCCTCGATGTGGCGTCTGGTACTAACAAATGATTGATGGCTCTGACAAGCTCTCATCGCACCAGTAAAAATCGCTATAACTTGAATAATTCGTTTATTCAATTGTTCATGAGTAGACATCTCAACTAACATTAACATTTCGAAAGAGAATTTTCCAGATGCAACAATCATGTCTCTGTTTCTCAGCTACGCCTCGATTTTGGGTGGTTTCCCAGAATGGCCCGACCATTCATCCCCTATCACCGGCTCCAGCGCTATTAGATTCATCAACCGTAAAGGAGGGATGATATCATAGCTCCGTAAACTTGAAATTGTGCATGTGAGATGTAAGCGACGCCAGACCGGTTAGACTTGATGTCAAGATATTATGACTGAACCTTCCTTTACCAATGCACAATTTAAGAAATAATGTTTTTATTGGCGTGCCAAATCGTCATTTTACGCACGGTTAGTGTGTGAAAGTATACATTTTAGGGCACGGGCGAAGCTCGCGCCCTAAAATTTATAAACTTTTCCACACTAAGCATGCGTAAAATAACGATTTAGCACGCCTATGTAAACATTATTTCTGTTTTATTTCACTACTCAAATTGAATTGATTATCAACAAAGATTACCATGAAAGATTAGAAAGATATGGTGTAAACATTCACAAACTGTCTTCCTTTTGTTGAAATGTGCATTCCGCCTCAGTTGGCAGCGTGCCAATACCAATGGCCGAGGTTGTGTGGTCTCTCAGACGTAGTCCATGAGCCAAGATCCCAAATTTCTCTGATCGGTACCACTCGAGGTGGCAAATTCTAGTAATGATTTGGAAGAGTTACATGTATGTAGATGTTATCCATATGTGATAACCGTTGCAGATCGGTAGCTTAACGGTAACAAAACACACGTTCTTATCTCCACCCCTGTTCGTACTCCGGACTCAAACAATGGGAGCAGGGAAACGGTTCCTCGGATATATTAGCTAATTTTGTCGCTGGGGAGCTGTAACTTCACAAACTTTGGGGTCAGGGCCTGGTCCATTGACACAAGTTGCGTAGTGATGGTTATTATACAATTTCTGAACCCTCCCCAACACATCAATATGACGTCATAATTTATTTTTAAATCTTTGGCTACTTTCCCATTTTGCTGGTAAATCTTTAGGTAACAGATTCGGTTCATATTTTGTAAGGGTATTTGCATGCAAATGCTATCGATGTGTGACAGCCGTTGTATATCGGTAGTTTATGGGGTTTTATAGTATTTTTTTTTTCCGGACCCTACCTCTTTCTGTATTCTCAACCCAAGTCTGCAGGTAGGTTATGGTTCTTCCGATATTTTCATTGGGGTTAGATAGCTGAAAAGTACCAACCGGTACATCCATGATCTCTTCTTTTTGAAGCAACTATTGAAACCGTCATCTGATGGTGTGATGACGCCACCGTGACTGAATAATAATGATGATAATTTGGGGGTTATATTAATTTCTCATTTTTACTTGGACCATATGAAGTGGTAAATCCTGTTATGTTTCTTTGAAGAGCGTAAGCGGCCAAACAGTGGCCGCACGGAAGACGTACAAAAGGACAATTCAGGAAAGATTCCGAAATATTGCGATATTTCCATTGATTCTCATCTTGACTACCGATCGTCCGTCCTATCCGTATCTTTCCACCAAATTTTGTTCTTCTGTCACTATTGGTATGAATCTGACAAAATGGAATTTTTCGCTTAATGACCTGCCAGTTTGTTATAATTGCAATTAACCTTCATGAGTACAAATACCTTCTCAATTTACAAATGCTACAACATATTGTCACCCTTTATAGTTAATTAACCCTATCTGCCGTGGGCTTTTTGGGACCTGTCCAGGCCTGGGGAGGGGGCCGAAATGGCCCCCCGTAATTATTTTTCTTACCCCTTGGGCTAGGAGGCTGAAACTTATTACACTATACCCTTGGGTCAAGCTCTACTAGAAAATGTAAAAAATCCAAGATGGCCGCTTTGATGACGTCACAGTGGCGTCATTTTCCAAAATGGCATTTTTTGGTGGACTTTTTCGGTCGAATTTTCCGATTTCTTTATTTTTGCAATTTCTACACAAAAAATGCATGAAAAATTAGGAAATATTAATGTGATATGAAATAAAATAGTTTTTACCCACTTTTCATCACGGAAAAGCATAAATTTTGAAGAAATATGACAAAAACATCACTTTTCTGGTACCCACGTTGCCGCCATCTTGAATTTACACATGATCCTCTGCTCGGGGGGTTATGCAAATAGTTTCAAAATGACCCCCAATAAGATAAACTATAAAGTCACGGAGTTTCAGCTCTCCATTTTTTTTCGTTCCGGAGATAGTGCAGAAAGTTTGGTAGGGGGGGGGGCCATAATGGCCCTCCCGCAGGCCTGGTAGGGTTAATGTTGGCCATCGTTTTTATGACGCTACCCGTTTTGCCATCTTGGCCACCGATTTTATACCAATCCAGGTTGGTCACCGTGGTATCCCAGCAAATTGTGTGCTTTAGTCATGCAAACGTCTTGAACGGATTATCCACTCTCGGTATTTGTTTGATAGCTAGAGATGGTCATGTGTTAGATATCTGTATTTGAAATGCGATGTTTTCTTCTTAAAATGCATAATCATTGCCATTTTGAGCTTTTCAGGAGATGCCATTATTGCGTCTGGGCATTATTCCGTCGAAGCTGCTGCCTGCGTGGAGCTGCATAAATGCTTGTCCAGTGACCTCTTTCGAGGCAGAAAATGCAATTACATCAATACCGTGTTAGATTAATCACATCGTCTCAAAACACACATGATAGACCTACTGAGGAATCTGATGGTGGCAAGATATGCAGGAAATCAATAAGATTCCTTGGTGATTGCATCCCCGCTATCAGGTCATTCCCTCCCCCTAGCTCTTCTACTGTCGAGAGCCCTAGCAAACGACTTTGCTGAACGTAAATAATTCATTGGTGACGTTGCCTACTATGTCAGACAGAGAGAGAAAGAGAGAGAGAGAGAGAGAGAAAGAGAGAGAAAGAAAGAGAGAATTAAGGTTTAACGTCGCATTCAGCAATATTTCAGCTATATAGCGACGACCAAACAAAATTCTAAGTATTCAAGTCAACAACTCAGCAAACTAATGCGTTAAAACAGGTACAAATATTAAAACTTGTACAACAAACCAATCTCTCTCAAATAATCTAAAATACAATCTCCTTTTACTCTGCTAAAAAGATCTTCCAGCGTAGCTGCTTGATAAAAAGTATCTATTACAATTTTAAAATCTATGCAGTCTATAAGAATATGTTTCACCGTGAGATCATGGCGTGGAATACACCTTGGGACCGGCTCTTTTTTTCAGAAAATGTTCATGAGTAAATCGTGTATGGTCGATCCTACATCGTCTAATCATGGCCTGATCGAAACGTTTCTGGCTCTTCAGATTAGTATAACCAACTCGTAAAGTTTGTTATTACCCATAGTGTACCATAAAGATTGAACCAGCTTCCTTATAGGCGAGCGGCAGATCCTAGAAAAGGGCCTTATTTTTCGAGTTTAATGCACCCACCCTACACACACCTGGATCATACATCATTTTAAAGCCTATGGTCTCCACTTTTCAGATCTACCTGCAGTACTGTTGAAATGTGGTGCCGTTGCCATGGAAACGAGATCCAAAAAAGTCATGTTAGATTTACCATTTTCCTCACTATTGGAACACTTGATAATATGGATAACATAGATTCTCGGATGCAAAGGTTCAAATGATGATCCAAGCGCGAAACTTGACATGGGTAGTCTAATTGGGACACTTTTTCCAGAAATTAATGTTAGCTAACTGAAATCCAAGATGGCGGCTATTTTCCAAGATGGCCGCCGAAGGACCCTGCTAATACCTGATTTTGTCAGAAAAAGTGATGAAATTTTACGATTGGAATTATTTTGACCTTCACGTATATACTTTTAGAGAGGGGAAAGCAGATTCTGGTATCTTTGTGTACTTCCAGATATATGTTCTAACATTCCTGAATCTGATGATGTCACTATTGAAGCGTTGTGCCATGATTTGACCAATTCGAGTTTGCTGTGTTATCATTGACTGGAGCTTTTGCATTAGTGATCCCATTTGATTGAGGTTATGTCTTAGTTACGCATTATTATGTCTATATAATGTCCTTTACTAAAAGATTATTTCCATAATTTGATGCATGAGTAGGCTTATCTTGGAACAATACTTCACCTTAAATTGTGTTTCGGTCTAATCTGTGCCACCTGTTGGCCATTTTGGAATTTCCACAACCTTTACTTATTAGGGTTAATATAAATAAATGGGCTGTTCCTGTGTGTTGGTTGTTATGAGAATGTTCCGTACTGGCAAGGAGTTTATTTGGGATCAATTTGCTCACACTATTCACTGTACCCCCGAAGAACGTTGTACGGATTTAATTATTCAGTGTGCCCAAATAAGACACATGTCGGAATCTGGACCCTGGATAATTTCACCTGGGTAATTAATCCCATGGAGTATTGTAACGCTGGATCATGGGAAATGTCATATCCATTGTGTTAACTTTCTGTTTGCCACCAAACATGGCAGGCTTATATACTGCATCAAGGAGAATGTTCAATTGGGCTTGATTTTCCACTATGCCCGATTGGAACCCACATCGAAAACTGGACCCAGGATAATGCCGCCTAAGTATTTTTCCTGAGAATTATATTCTCGCCCTGAAAATTAGTGCAATTACCTACTGGGCCCCAGGGAATGTTCTGTTGGCTTTATTTTCTCTTTTTTTAAATCGAGATCTACAGTTTCACATATTAATGCCGCTGTTACAGAGGAAACGGGCATAAACGATCCCACGACATTCTGAAATGCCTTTTCCAGAAGGGATTGAAAGTAACGTTAATAATAAATACTACAGGTCATTGTGCAGGAAATTACATAAATATCTCCAGCGAGACTCGTTTGAACTTCAATGGAAAAGTTCTGGACAGGAAACCGGCATGTAAGACACTACTGAATTATCGAATGTCTCATCAAGCTCATATAGGTAATACACTAGTAGTAGGGAAAGGACCAATCTGGTCGCATTGAGGCTCTTTTGTGTGAGGCTGATGACGTCATGGATAATGTCACTTCCGGTGCGAGGTCACGTCCGGATCAAAGGTCAAAGAGCACTTCCGGTTACGTGCTATCCGAAGATGACGTGGCTTCCGGTGTCAATTGATGCATGCGCAGTCGGTCAGTAGCATTTGGGTGGACGTTTTGGGGTCGAGGTGGGCCATCCTTGGTTTAAATGGTTCGTGTGAGGTGTCATATTGAAGCGATCGTGGGGTAGCGTCCGATTGAGGTGTCTTGTAATGGAACTGCCATCAATCTGCGCATGCGCAGTCGGGTAGTTGTAGAAAAAGGGCATTTGAATGGGCGTTTTGAGGCAGAGATGAACCATCCGTGATCTAAATGAGCCGTGTGAGGTGTCATCTGGAAGGACTCGTGGAGTAGAGTCTGACTGTGGTTGCAGTGAAACTGCCGTCAGTCTAACGCTAGGGAGTAAGTTCCCTAGATTCTGTACCTGGTCCCGTACGCAGGCAGTTGAGAGAAAGAAAGATCAACACGTTCACAGATGTATTTTAGTATTCCTCCATCACATCACACCCACACTGGGGGAGCCGCGTTGGGTGTGTTTACATAATAGTATCGCCGAAGATTGACACTCCGAATAGCGGATTCTGATTGGACAGGAACAACCAAAAATATGTCAAGCGGATAAGAGGGACCCTGACGGATGCAACATAAAATGACGGCTTCTGATTGGACAAGAGCAGTCGATGATGCATCTGATACACACCATACTATTATGTAAACACATCCGACGCTACTGCTGCCCGACTGCGCATGCGCGGATTGACAGCACTTCCACTACAGACCACATCAGCCTGACTCTCTCCCACGAGCACGTCGATATGACACCTCACACGATGCATTTGGACAGTAAATGGTCCACCTCGACCCCATAATGTTCATTCAAATGTCTTTTTTCTACTACTGTCCGACTGCTCATGCGCAGATTCACGGCGACATCAATCTGACTCTACCCGAAAAGGGCTCCAAGATGGCACCCCACACGGCCCGTTTGGATCATGGATGGTCCACCTCGTTCCAAAACCGTCTATTCGAATGCCCTTTACTACTGGCGGCACTTCCACTAAAAACCACCCCAGTCTGATGTTCCCCCAGGTGCGCTTCAACATGACACCTCACACGAACCATTCAAACATTCTTTCTCTACTACTGCCCGACTGCACATGCGCAGATTGACGGCAGTTCCACTACAAATCACTCAAGTCGAACGCTATCCCACGAACGCTTCAATGTGACACCTTACACGGCCCATTTGAACCAGGGATGACCCACTTCAACCCCAAAACGTCCACCCAAATGCCTTTTTCTAACCGAATGTGACGTCATCAGAGAACCGCCTCAATGCGACCAGATAGGTCCGTTTCCTAATACTGATACTCGCTGGACTATTAGGAGTAGATTGGGTGAGATTCTGTGGAAGCTAAAACCGCCTTATAATTTCTATAGGTCTACGCCGTGATTTGCTGGCCTGGATGAACACATTTTCATCATTGGTTGCATTCGGTTGCCCTGTTCTGCTCACTGAAAAGGACATTGAACAATCATACACTGGTTTTTTTAGAAGAAAAATCTCATCATCCTTAGTCCTGGTTCATCTGACAAAGCCGAACCATGACAGTTTCGAATGCAACGTTGGTTATCTTAAGACGTGCAACACTTTGTTCTCTCTACTACGGCTGATGCAAGAACAGCTATGAGCTAATAAAGTTGTAATCAATTGGCTAGGTGGAGACGTTACGGTTATGTTCAGCCTCCTCCCCCTGCCTCAATCATTGAGCTCATTGGCCCAAGACTACCTTTGAATGAAACTGAGGGCTGTTGCTGGTGCCGTTTAATTTACAGTAGTTGAAAGGCGAATTTTTGTGACAGGCGTCCTGGTGGTGTCGGTTTTCTCGTACTTGTTTTATCACTTGTGATGACCAAAACTTGTATTAACAGGGATAATCGGCAGCCATCTTGGCTAATTTTCAATGCCAAATGAGTGACCTAATCGGACCATCCTTGCTAAGTTTCATTCTAGTATCATAATTTGAACGTTTGCATCTGAAAATCTCTGTTATGGGCTTTAAATGTTTACCATAGTAAGACAAGCGTTCTGAGAACCTCGTCTTGTGGGATGATCCGCTGAAGCTGCTGCAGTATTCAAAGCATATGTAGAGCAAACTTTCCAAGTACAGGTATACATGTAAAATTTGCCTAACAAAAACCTTATCATTGGCAAATTACTATGTCGAAACCCTCAAAATTTGAGCAAAAAATTAGTATTTCATCTCGTAAATAGCACAGGCTCATTTGCTCATCATATGAGACATGTTTAACAAGTTTTATAATCATCCAATGAAACCTGACAAAAAACACTCTATAATTGGCAAATTACTAAGTCCAAAGCCTTTTAATTTGGAAAACAAATTCATCTCATAAATAGCACAGGTACATGCTTTAATCACATGAAACATGTGTATCATGTTTCATAATCATCCAATAAAACCTGACAACTTCAGCAAACTTTTTATGTACACTTTTGCAAAACACGAAACTTGATCATTTTCCATAATTTGGACAAAAATTAATATTTCATCTCATAAATAGCACAGGTAAATCCTTCAATCATAAGAAACAGGTGTACCAAGTTTCATTATCATCCACTAACAGCTGACAACAGCAGCAAACTTTCTATGAACAGGTATGCATGCCCACTTTTGCTAAACAAAAAACCTTATCATTTGCCACAATTTGGACAAAATTTAAATTTCATCTCATAAATAGCACATGTACATTCTCTAATCATAAGAAACATGTATGCCAAGTTTCATAATCATCCAATGATAGCTGACAATTGTAACAAACTTTCTATGTACAGATGTACATGTCCAAATTTGCTAAGCAAAAAACCTTATCATTCGATTTTAACATTGGAGCACTCTAGAATACCTGGGTGGTGCCGTAACTCATCCTTTTTGTAAATTTTTCTTGTTTTTTTTTTTAATGTGTTAAACCAAAAACCTCATCATTTCCAGGGAGGTGATCCCGACGACGATTTCCTCTTTCCCCCTCTCACAATATCTCCCCTTCACTTCATAAGGCGAGGTAAATTTGAATAAATTTGGATGTAGTTTCCATAACGGTGCCACGGTTTGACAGTATGGCAGGTGAATTTGAAAAATAAAAAAGCATAATCCATGTGTGTGTAGGTTAGTTGAGGTCTAGTACGTAAGCGTATTAAGTTTCAGTGCCGGAAAGAATTACCGGGAAAATTACCTAGGCGGCATTATCCACGGTTCAGTTTTCGATCGGAGTGTCAATTGGGCATAGTTGAAAAATACGATGAAGTACGTAAGCGTGTCACGTTTGGTGTCAATAATCCTTGACAGTTTGGAACAATTCATTATAATAACCACAGAGAGAAGAACAACCCTGTAAAACATACAGGTACATATATATAAAAGAAATGAGATTATAACTAGTATAGTGTTGAAAATACGGGTACAAAGTAGCTCATTCTACCGCCTCATATCAGATCCATATATCTACGAACTTCCCAACCATCCAATCATTTACCCAACCCACACATATGTATGGCAAAGTGACACAGATCCCAATAGATAGTACATTTCCCGGGGTGCAGTGAACATACGCGTCAAGTTCCAACATGGGATGAATTACCCATGTGGTATTATCCAGGGTCCAGTTTTCGACTGAGGCCCTAATTGAGCAAACCGAATAATTAAGCCCGCCGAGACAATCCCCGGGATACACTAAATAGTGCGTATCACGGTTGGTCCCAAATACAACCCTTGTCAGTTCAAACAATCTGTTAACACACAGACAGGAATAATCCATATATATACGTTGTATATTGATCTGTAGTGTTGCAATAGTTGAAATAACGAAACGGCGACCAAGTGGTGTGGATTAGGTCGCAAGACATTTCATTGTGAGGGCTATCTCGGAGCTTAGACATCTTCATTCATCAAATTATGGCAAGAATCGATTGATTTATTGACTTTTAAGGGCCGCTTCCCTTACGGATTTCGCGGCCCACCAAATAGATTACATAGGTATTTACATGTGTATTCTTGACTGGAATATATTATGTCTATACTTTATATAATAACGACTATTTACAAGGTATGGCAAGAATCTTTGAGTAAAGGACATTATATAGACATACCAGTTGACGAGTAACTGAGACATAATCTCAGCAGAAAAGAGACTCGCTAATGCGAAAACTGTAATCACTGATAACACAATGCAAACTCGAATTGGTCACACCATGGCGCAACGCTTTTACATTTACATCATCAGTGCAGAAATTATAGAACGTATCGCTGAGAGTACTTGTAGATACCAGAATCATTTTTCCCTGGACAGAAACAGATAAATGAACACCAAAATGAATCAAATCGCAAAATTTCATCACTTTCTCTGGCTAAATAAGGTATTACTAGGGTCAAATGGCGGCCATCTTGGAAAATAGCCGCCATCTTGGATTTCAGTTGATTAACAATATTTCATGGAAATGCGTCCTACTTAGAATATCCATGCCAAGTTTCGTGCTTGTTTCGTCATTTAAACACTTGCATTCAGGAATCTATATTATCCGTATTACAAAGTGTTCCATTAGTGACGAAAATGGCTAATCTAACACGACCTATTTAGACCTCGTTTCCATGGCAACGGCACCACATTTTGACAGTACTGCAGGTAGATTTGAAAAGCAGAGACCATCAGCTTTAAAATGATGTATAATCCATGTGTGTGTAGGGTGGGTGCATTAAGTCGTCTCTGGAGGTGCCCTGACCGCTCGCCTATTACATAAGCACACATAGATGATCTGAAATCGCTGTATGGGATCACAACAGGATCAACCTATTTATCCAGAGCTGCCTTGGCCATGTTATCAGCCTCAGTATTGCCTTTGATTGGAACGACCACATCGAAGATCTTATTGTTAGGGCGTAAAAAAATATCCATTTTCAAAGGTTTCAAATATATCCTGGACAGAAAAACCCTAGAGATTATGTATAAAAGCTTCATCAGATCAAGTTTAGAATACGCTGACATTGTCTGAGACAACTTGCCACAAAACAAAATAGACCGATTGGAAAATATTCAGAAAGATGCACTTAGAAATATAACTGGCCTAACGCGAAGTGTTAGGCTGGAAACTCTATATACAGAGACAGGCTTTGAAACACTCTCTCGAAGACGTCAGATACACAGACTGGTTATGTTCTACCGAATAGCCAATGGTATGTCAACTCCATCTCTAGAAGACCACCTTCCAATCCTTTCACAAGTACGAAATCGATAAACCTTACGTAATATAAACCAGTTTACACCTTTCAGATGTCGTACTGAGGTCTTTAAACGATCTTTTTTTCCTTCCACAGTGTGTGATTGGAATGGTCTCCCAGAACCAATTAGAAATTCTCCAACGCTTCCAGTTTTTAAACGTCATTTACAACAAATGAAACAAATACCAACTCCCCAGACCTGGTTTTATGTATGTTGTCGTAAAGAAAATATTCTTCTTTGTCGTCTTCCAAACGGATGTAGCAATTTAAAACGACACCTGTTCAATAACTTCCTTTCACAAACTACTTTCTGTGACTGTGGACATGAAGATGAAACAGCTGACCATTATTTATTCCATTGCCCTTTGTTTAGAAGTGAAAGGGTTGTCTTAATGGAAAATATTAACAAAATTAACAATAACAAGGAAACCCCAACAACACAGACTTTGTTGTTTGGAGATCAAGAAAGAAGTAAAAATGCTAACGTGGAAATTCAAAAATATATAAACGAATTCATAACCGTTACAAAAAAGATTTGATTAAGCTTGTTTTTTCCTAGCTCATATTTTTTTTTGTAACAGAAAGCCGCCATAGATACATAACTTGTAAGTGTATAATATAGCGATCAAGCAAAATTGAATTGTCAACTCCAGGTCGCCGATATTTCCAGTGACAACCCGAGCTCTACCCCCTCTTCCTACACTTGTTATGATTATATAATTCCCCTTATATCTATGTTTTCTCTTCACGCCGTGCATCATAATTGTTCGTCCACGTTTAGTCCCGAAGTGTAGGGTATTGTTTAATGTAGTTCAATGTGGGAGACGCAGTTATAAGCTAGTCTTAATGCGCTCCCACTTGCAAAAAATGCAATAAAGCATCGTTTAAACCAAACGCTTCATTTTTGACTAGGAATGTTGACAGACTGAACGGTTTCGCTTCTTGTAATATCAGCATTCTTTTTCGTAATGAAATGGGTCATGCGCTCCTGATCTTGTCGACGTGGTGCCGGTGATTTCTGCAAGCTGGGTTGTAAAGTTTGGCCATGTTCAGGTACTTGGGTTTGGGCCAATGGTTGTGAGTAGTAGGGTCTACGGAAATTGAGCCCTATTGACCTCAGAAATTTGCATATTTTGTGGAGGTCACGTGGAGGTGACAGCCAATGAGAAGCGAGTATTTTGACCTCTGACCAAAAAGCTACCTCCAGCACAGGAGAGTTCCAAATTTGCATATCACGTGACCCAGGTCAAAGATGTATTCATCCGCGGTGATGCGGTCATGTCTTGCGGTGATTCGGTCGCGGGAAAAACCTTCCGCGGAGAAAAAGTAGTCCCTAGATAAAATGGTCCGATGGGGTCGAGTGAGGTATCAAAGTGAAGCTTATGTGAAGGGGCATCTAATGGGCTGGGTGTGGGGTGGTCAAAATGGCGGTCTGTGGGAGGTGGTGGTGGGTTCAAAATGGCGGCCTGTGGGTGGTGGTGGTGGGTTCAAAATGGCGGCCTGTGGGTGGTGGTGGTGGGTTCAAAATGGCGGCCTGTGGGTGGTGGTGGTGGGTTCAAAATGGCGGCGCAAGGGAGCAAACGAGGCGGTGGGGAGGTCACGGGGAGAAAAAACCCTCACATTACCCTCAAAAAAACCTCTAAGCCATATAATAATAATAAACATAATCTATAGGTGTTGTACCATGTTAATAGCATCAGTCTAGCATCTGTACCACCCTAGGGTCGAGCGTTTATTGTCCCGTGTATCTCCGCAGAAAATCAACAAACAAAATGGCGGCTCCAGGATGGTGTGGGGACGCCCTTTCCACATCACGGCGTCGATCATAGCGCCATCTGCACACACTGACGCAAGGGAGACAACTCGTGTGGCCCAAGGATATGGAAATAGCCGTTTTGGAGCTAGGGGAGTTACTACTGGTCCAGTGGGGTCGAGTAATGTATCAATGTGAAGCTAGGGGAGTTAGGGGAGTTACTACTGGTCCAGTGGGGTCGAGTGAGGTATCAAAGTGAAGCCTAGGTGAGGGGGCATCTGACTGGACTAGTGGGTTTGAAATAGCGTCATTCTGCGCATGCGCGGTGGCCCAAGGGTATGGAAATAGCCGTGTTGGGAGCTAGCGAAGCCAATAATGGTCCAATGGGGTCGAGTGAGGTATTAAAGTGAAGCCTAGGTGAGGGGGCATCTGACTGGACTAGTGGGGTTGAACTAGCGTCATTCTGCGCATGCGCGGTGGCCCAAGGGTATGAACATAGCCGTGTTGGCATGTAGGGGAGTTACTCATGGACCAATGGGGTCGAGTGAGGTATCAAAGTGAAGCCTAGGTGAAGGGGCATCTGACTGGACTAGTGGGTTTGAAATAGCGTCATTCTGCACATGCGCGGTGGCCCAAGGGTATGGAAATAGCCGTGTTGGAGCTAGCGAAGCCAATAATGGTCCAGTGGGGTCGAGTGAGGTATCAAAGTGAAGCCTAGGTGAAGGGGCATCTGACTGGACTAGTGGGATTGAACTAGCGTCATTCTGCGCATGCGCATAGACGTTTTGGGATGTAGGGGAGTCCCTAATGGTGCAATGGGGTCGAGTGAGGTATCCAAGTGAAGCCTAGGTGAAGGGGCATCTGATGGGTTGGGTGTGCGGTAGGAATATCATTCTGCGCATGCGCAGATGCAATGCGGAGCTCTCGTCCAATCAGAAGCGAGTATTTCAAATCCGCCACGGAGCTCTCGTCCAATCAGAAGCGAGTATTTTGACCCGGTGCATTATGGGACATATCCAAGATGGCGGCACGTATGTTCAAGATGGCGGCACATCCGGTGTCGAAAACTGGCCATTTTATCGGGATGTGGTCACCTAGTGTCGAAAACTGGACCCTGTATGGGTCCCGCTAGACGTGTTGGAGCTAGGGGAACCACGAATGGTCCAATGGGGTCGAGTGAGGTATCCATGTGAAGCCTAGGAGTTACACTAGGGTGTCGTTTCCATTCTGCCGCGCAGGTCACGTGGGGGGTTGACACGTCCGTATGTTCAACCTCCGGGTTTTGTTTTTCCCGCCCCGGCCCCCCAGCGCGAGCGGCGCGCGCGCGCGGGTTCTCCGGCCGCAGCGCGCGCGAGTTCTCCGGAAGTGCGCGTCATCCCCGGCAGTGCCCGCGCGCGCGGGTCGAAAGGTCACCTCCAGGTCAGACGGTCCAATGTCCAATGACACAATGTTGCGGCATCGCTATAGTCAGAGCTTGAGCACAAAAAAGGGGATTCTAGATGAACCTGGGAAAGATGGGCAGTTCCATTTGGACCAATCAGTGGTCGAGAAAAAAGAGCCAATCAGCGGTCGAGAAAAAGAACCAGTCAGCGGTCGAACAATCAGCCAATCGAATTGGGGTACTCACGGTGTGCTTTCGCTGACGTCCGCTCCTACATCCGGGTTCTTGTACACCCGGGTAATGTTTTCTGGACATGGATGGGTTACCTTTGGCTCCATTCTAGGCCACTGATTGGCTAATACGGTGTTCAAAGCCACTTTCATGCATTATGCTCAAATAGCTTATAGTCATAATCTATACGTGTTGGACGAGTCTCTTCTCTCACCGTATACACGTACCTCAATGAAATGCCCGCTCCAAACCTAGACCAAAAACACGTACTTGGTCTGTAAGCTGATTTCATTGGCTCTCTATTTTTACTATAGTGCTCTTGCATTCTAACCTTGATGGGTTACCTAGAACTTATAGTCATCAACATAATCTATACGTGTTGGACGAGTCTTCACTCACCGTATACACGCACCTCAATGAAATGCCCGCTCCAAACCTAGACCAAAACACGTACTTGGTCTGTGGGCTGATTTCATTGGCTCTCTATTTTAGTATAGTGCTCTTGCATTCTAACCTTGATGGGTTACATTTTGGCCCCATCCTACACCACTGATTTCAGTTTGACTGAATCTCCACATTGGGCATGGATGCATTAGGAATAAAACACACAAGACAGGGTTTTTTGGTGAGATCTCATTTTTTTTTATTCAGTGAACAACAACAACGTGAGAACAACCACGTGAAAACTGAAGCCCAGAACAAGGGGCTTGTAATTAATTGAAGCCCAGAACAAGGGGCTTGCACATTGAAGCCCAGAACAAGGGGCTTGTAAACTTAAGCCCAGAACAAGGGGCTTGTAATTAACTTAAGCCCAGAACGGGGCTTGTACATTGAAATGATGGGCGGCCCAGTCATAGACGAGTACATCGCGGTCCTCGGCCTTGGGGTACTCGTCAAACATCTGTACGATGGTAGATAAGGGTCTTCCCCGGCATCGATGATACAGGTAAAACAAGCAATATTGTCCGCACACGCTACTGGTCAGGCTTTGCAACGTTTGACTGTTCCAACACCACGTCTCTGTGCCTTGATCCATGAAGTCTGTTAAATCGGGATGGAGGGGTGGCAGGCCGTACGGGTCAAAGTATTCACCCTGCTGTTCTGTCAAGTACACGGCCACCCAATGTTCACCGGGCCGATCCATCGGGTCCGTGTTGAGAACGTAAGCAGCAGGATACACACGGTCTAATGGGAACACATCTCGGGCGAACACCCCTTGAAAGACCATACGTGTCTCTGGGTCATTCTCCAGCACGGTGGTTATCTGGTCTGTATCCATGTTAGGTGGAGAAGTCACACAGGACGTTGCGCGCCTTGTCCACTTGAATGATGTTGTCAAACTCGGCGTAGCAGATCACATTGACGGTGGTCGCCAGGGCTCGTGCAAAGTGGATTTCCAACCGTAAGTTGCCTTGCTTGGCCAGGGCCAGCTGATGGTCGTTCTCTAAGGTGGGGATCAGATCGAAACAGAACAACGTGTATCCGTTCGCGTAGTCCTCCCGACTGATCATATTCCCTTCGTCCTGGTTGATTTGACCGGTGGCTGTAAACAGGCTCTGATAGGCTCGAATGAAATTCCTCCGCCCAAAGTTCGGTGTTAAGGCCGTGGCTGGCACCTGTTGTCCATCCACATGCAGGGCCACAAAATTGATGCCGAAATGTTGAAAGTCAAACGGATTCTCTGGGTAGGCTCCGCTGAAACTGGTATTTTCCACACAGGCCAGGATCAATCGCTTGGGTAGTTCCCCCAGGAACAGGTTTTCTTTGTTGGCGCCCATATTTCCAGCAGGCACAGAGAACACTTTGGTTTGCACACGTCGGATAGGGTACTGGGCTGGTTTTGTTTCCAAGGCTTTCATGTGTCCCAATTGAACGGCTGGATTCGGTTTCACTTTTCGGACATACAGCACTGCGTCTTGGATGACAATCTTATAGTCCGCTGCATGCCCCTCTACGTTAGTGGCCATCAAGGCGAAGGTCGGAGGCGCCCGTATCAGTCGGATTTTGATGGGGATCTTGTTCAAGAGGTACCGGTCTTGCATGAACATGTCTGCGTGCAGTCGACCCATCATATCCACCGAGGCACTGTTCGCAGTGAAAGCCTTCCGTTTGTTATATCCCCCATTGTCCACCGTGTCCATGTGCTCGGGCGTGTCCTTGTAGAATAAAGCGGTTGTCAGCTGAGATTTTTTAGCCTCTCGGCCATACGACAACAGTGTCTCGATGTAGGCTCGATAGGGGTACGTGTTGGTGGAGTCACTGATGAGTTTGTCGCTGAGAAAAATATCCACCTGCTGAAACATCGAGTGCAGCCAGAGATTCGTCGGGCCCACCGTTGCAGCTTGGACGATTCTGGTGCCATCCCCACTGACCACCTTGGCTTTCACATACAAGTATGTATGGGCTAAATCCACATAGGCCGTATCCGCATTACTGATGGTGAACTCGATGGGCCCGGTTTCGTTGATGCTGGAGAGCGGGAGATGCTCCACCCATAATCCTTGTTCGACACTGGTCTGTGTGGGCGGCACGGTCCACAAATCAAATTCACTGTTGGTGGAGGGGCAGGACTCGGCGTGGATCAAGGACATGTTTTAAGAAAAGATATCCTTTGTCTTCTTCGATGTGCGTCGTCGCTGGGTCGGTCGTCGACTGGTGCGTGGTCTCGGTGGGGCAGCTCTTTTATTCCCTACGGTGCGTTGTGCTTTGGCCACCAAGACGCCTCCCGCTTCTTTGGCCCGCCGTTTCAAGGATTCTTTGGGTGCCGTACCCCCCAAGACATCACCGGCCACTTGCAGTCCACTGCGTACCGCTTGTTTGCCCATTGCTTTCACCCCACGCGTCACCAAGGGCAGGAACGTTTTGACGATGCTGCCGAGTATGTTCCCCAGTCCATGTCCTCGTTGCATGCGTGCACCGCTAAAGACCGGAAAGCCACCCCCGGCCTGTTGGGCATAATAGTCGGCATAGCTGCGTGCATCGCACTCGTAAGGTACTTTCATTATGCAAAGTGGGGAGCACGTGCTTGTCGAAAATGAAGTGTCAGCACCACTTTTCCTCGTTCGAATGCCACCGTTCGTCCCGTGTCATCTCTTATATCCACCGTGATCGTGTTGATGTCAGTTTGTCGTACGGGCAAGTAGAGCATGTGGGTGAAACTGTGGGTGACTTGACCTCCATACGTCTTTTTAATGGGGACCACCCGTAACAGAGGTGTGTTGATATCGCCCACGATGAGTCCGTACATACCCGACTTCATATCCATCGGCATCTCGCCATGGTGTTCGGTGGGACCAGCGAACGTCTTTAGATCGAAACCCAGCATTTGCTGTAGGATAGGACTCAATACGACACTCGCCTTGCCGGTGACGATAAGCTCTGCCTTGTCGTTGTGTGCGTTGTAATCGAAGTCCATGTGATTCTTGAAGGGATAGGCTTTGATGGGTTTTGAAGTATTCGTCACCCCTCGTAGCGCCTTATAATGCAACAGTCTTGACAGCCCACCCATGAACTCTTTGGGGGTATCGTATTGGCCTTCGGGCAGGGTGAGTCGGGTGTTTTTGCCTTCGTAGGTCACCTCGTACCACACTTCATTGGCTCGCACGTTGTACCATGAGTAAGGGTATTGGATATCCACGAGGCCACATTCCCAGCGTCCAGGTAAATGTAACGGTTGCGGTAACTGGGTGACGTACTTGGCCACGGTGTTGTCAGGAAACACATCCAGCGAACTGTTACTGGGTAGGGTCAGGTAAAACATGGCGACTGAGCTGTCCTGCTGCTGCTGTTGGTTTTAATAGGTGTTCCAGGCCTTGGGCGGTTGCGTCCGGCGTCGTGTTCGTCGCGTTGACTTACTACGTGTCACGGCTCTGGAGATGTGGGGTGTCCTGATCGAGGGTGGTTTTTTAAAGGTCTGAAAAGAAGGTGCCCGTTGTGGTGGTGGTGGAGTTTTGGGGGGTGACTCCGGTTCCCAGTCGGATTCCCAAGAAGGTTGTGGTGAGAGTCGTGGTGCACGAGTCGGTGATTGCATAGAGGCCCAGCGGTGGGGGTTCCCCACCAATTCCTGTGGTACATGCATGTCTTTCAAGCCTGAGCGAAGACCTCCCATCCTCGAGGGCCCGTGTGCGATCTGCGTTGACGCATCAGATCATTCACTAAATCCGTCATGTGGGTCCCGGGGACCACCTGATTCTGTACCAGGAGTTCGCCTTTATCATTCCAAGTCATGTTAGGATTCTGTTTCATCCGCTGTAATTCCAGGCCAGCTTGTTTCTTGAACGAGGCAGGTACACTCTTCAGCACTTCGTCTTCCACCCACTGTGGGGCTGTGGGGGCTACCCCTGGTAATGGCGGCTGTTGGAACGGTGCTGAGGTCGGCGGTCTGTCACGTGGTGGTGGTGGTGGTGGTGGTGGTGGTGCTGTTGCTGGGGTAGAGCGAGTTTTGTATTGGTCCATGAACGTCATGTACCGTTGAAGCGTCTCATTGTACCGTTGTACTTTCTCACTGTCGCTTAACCCCGGTCTCTGTAAGATCTGTTGCATCTCTCCATCGAGGCTGTTTATGGTCTTCACCGTAGGTGGGACAGGGTAGGGTGATTGGAGGTTTTGAAGGAAACGAGGTTCGACGAGGACCATTTTTTTCGTGTGGTTCATTGTCGGCCGAAGAGTCCACCCAATACTGGACCCAACACAGAAGCGGCCAACGGTGCTAAGATGGCCCCGAGAAAGCCGCCTTTCTGTAACACCTTTTTCTTTTGTGTTTGAGGGACCCGCTTCTGGACTAAGGTTCGGAGACCTGTCTTATGCTTGGCCAACTTGGTCTTCTGAGCCGGAGTCCGTGGTACGTTGCCTTTTAACAGGTTGTACCCGATCTCGCACAGACAGCGTACAAGGTCAGTGTCCGCACCGCGTACAATGGTTCGGACTAACTCGGGTGGGGCCGTCCTCAATACACGGAGCGTGGGAGCGTGCTTCCGTACTCGCGCAGACATCCTGTACAACTACTGCTAGAACCCACAACGCTGCTCTTTTTATCTACCTCAGAGAACATAACCCTGCTGTGGTATTCATTCTTTTTATTATTCCCCATCATCAAACACACAGACCCCAGCTGGGGGAGCCACTGTTGGTGTGTTTACATTATTTTTGCATGTACACGTGGTGGGTCTCTCCGGGAAAGATGCCGGTCCGTAGTCGAAGATGTTCGGGGGTAGCTTGCTTGAGGTCGAAGAGCATATACCCGTGCTGAGGGGTTGTGGCATCTTTGAAGGCTTCCAACACAAACGGTGTGCGGCCGGGATACATCTGTCTCGCCAGGTGCAGCAGTTGAGTGGTATCTCTCGGGTTTTTGAAAACCACCAGGTAGTGGGCATTTAAGCTGATATTCCGATGTTCTTTGTTTTTACTGAACAGATTCTGCACAATGTAGATGATGCTGAGCCGTCGATGATGGCTGCCTTTGGTAAAGAGTTGGGTGACCCGTGCATCCGTCTCCGCCATGAGATCATCCAGAACCACCAAGGTGTCGGGTTCCAGATCGGCCAGGTTGGGTAGGCCTTCCACGAACGTGATGTGGGGCATTGCTGCATACGCTGCCTGCCATTCTCCGTAACACCACACGACTCGAGCAATAGGTGGGGTGATCATGCTGTCGGCGTGTTGAAGGAGCTTCCTGACGAAGTGCGTTTTGCCGGAACCCGTCGGTCCTGCGATGACGCAAGTGAAGGGATGCTGCCACCCAGGGTCCATGGTTCGAGGTGTATCCGTTGTCGTGGTAACCCGCTCTTGTAAATTTGGTACGAGTGAACTGGAGTGGTGGTGGGTACAACGTCGGTCGTCGTTGTCTGTACACTGTCAGGGATGATGATGGGGATGGGTACAACGTGGGTCGTCGTTGTCGGTTCACTGTGAGGGATGAAATCCGGTGGGTGTTCAGACGTAGTGGGTGTACTTGGTGTAGGTGTGGAGCTCGTTGTGGCTTGTACAGGGGGTGTGGTGGTGGTGACTGGGCTCGATACGTCTGGTGCTCTCTGTAGACCGGTTTCACTGGTGGCTGGTGTTCTCAGTTGGTTAAGTAACGTGCTGACATAGGCTACGTCGTAAAACACACCGCCGTACAACACACTCAGCAGGGTTAGCACTATCACCACAAAACCCACATGCGCTTTGCGCGTTTTGCGAGACGCTGTCTTCAGAGGCAGCTGCTGTTGGTCCATAGCACTGTGGTCGGACGTGGAATGAAGGAGGACGGCAGTGGTGTCTGGCTTTATAGTCGTTTCACCTGGTTGGCCGCGACCCAGGAATTGAAGGAACTGGGCCAACCTTGCCATTTCACGAAATGAAACAGTTTGCCACGTCGACGTTCCGTTTCAAAATCTGCTCCACCGTGTAGTAGTCTTGCTGTGTTTTTACGACAGGCTGTAATTCCGTCTCGTCAAACGTCCCCAGCAACGTTTCCCCTTGGAGATCTTCCAGTTCATAGACTCGCCGCTGTCGGGATAGGCGCCGTTTAATGAGGAAGTGCTCATCGCTCCAGTTGGGCAAGTAACTTTTCTCGAACTTGCCCTTGACTTTACTGATCCGTACAGGGTCCCCGACCTTGTACACCGCCTTCGTCGTTCGCTGCGATGGCATGGGGTACAAGACACGCCGGACTTGGGCTTCATTGCGTTGGGTCACGGTAATGGGGGCTCTCTCTATACCCCGATGATAGGCTTGATTGTAACCCCTCACCAGTTTCGGGAGAACATCGATGTACCGCTTTGTATTCTTATAGGTGAAATATTTATACATGCGGCCTTTGAATGTCCTGTTGAACCTTTCCACCACGGAAGCCTTGGTCTCGTTGTACGTATGGAAGAAAAACACCTTCTGTTTCTTGAGAAAGGCTTGGAACGGTCTGTTGAGGAATTCCGTGCCTTCGTCGGTTTGCAAATATAAAGGTTTGCGCCCGGTCTTGAAGATGTCTTTGAACGCCGCTATGAGATTCGCCCCCGTT
This sequence comes from Hanleya hanleyi, assembly GCA_036873755.1. Classification (NCBI taxonomy): domain Eukaryota; kingdom Metazoa; phylum Mollusca; class Polyplacophora; order Lepidopleurida; family Hanleyidae; genus Hanleya; species Hanleya hanleyi. The sequence continues at coordinate 17,610 of JAVTVY010008854.1, read as the reverse complement.
TTCGTCCGGATGGGTATCACCCACGCATACTTGGATAGGATATCGATGCACGTCAAGATATACCGATTCCCATCGTTGTGTTTGGCAAAGGCGCTCATATCGACCAAATCCGCTTGCCACTGGGCATCTATTCCTCCCACGATGACCCGGTTCCGTAGAAAATGGCGACGGACAGCTCGATGTAAGGTATAGGTGTCTTGTCTTCTTAACCAATCTCGGACTTGGGCACGTTGTATCCCCTGGGGTTTGGCCGCTCGATAGAGAGCCGACAATGCACTATAGGCCGCCGGACTGTCGGGACTGTAGTATAAGTTATCCAACACCTTCTCCCAGCGCTTCATGGTGACACAATGATGATGCACCCTGGCTCTATCGTTTATTTATAAGGGGTATATCTTGGGCCGGAGTTTCTTTCTGATTTTCCTCATGGGCTTTCACAGTGTCCATGGTCAATGACCAGTCCAACTCGTCTGATGACCGCTTGATAAGCACTTCATCCACATCTACCACGGCATCTTCCAATGCAGACCATAGATCAGGGTGAAGGGTAAAATGCACTGTACCCCCATCTAGCCGAGCCAATTGAGCAAAGAAAGGACCGCGTCGGATGTACACATCGTGACACAAGTGGATGAGGTCGCCGTCGAGTTCACCAGACAAAATCCGTTTGAATTTGGTCCAGCCCTCTCGGGACAGACGAATGTGAGTCGGGCACGGTTGTGTAGGGTCCGCATCACAGATGTCTCCCACCTCCTCCATGATATCGACCGTATCCGCATACACGTGCAGGAAAACCTCGGGGGTCAAGCTGAGATACGCCAGTATTATATGCTCCGCCATGGTCAGTACGTGAATGGTACCAGAGTTGACTGTCTCCCGTATTTATAGGGACAACCCCGTGAGATCAAAAGGATCAGGTGGTCATGTCACTGGGCTGACTGAGTCTAGCCGGGTAATCAATGGCATCGTCGTCGTCGGGTTCATGTAGTTGTTCATGGGGTTCAGCCAGCGCGTCCTGAATAGCACGAGCCCACCCCAACTGGTCTGAGGGTGCACTCCGGAGATTCTTTTATTCGGCATGGAATAGACTATGGCTCCGTTTTTCGGCCACCAGTTGTCGCAAAACCTTCAACCCAAATCACTTATATGTATATATTTTCTGAAAGAGCATGATGAAACTATTATTTTAAGATATAACACTGCTATGTTATAGAAAAATTTAACTCGAACATTCTCCTCCATGCTTGCTTCATTTTTCCTAGAAAACCCCTTAAAAATGTCGAAAAATGGTCAAATTCGGCTCAATTTCCAGAAAAATCTGTAAGAGCGATTTCAATTAAACTTCTTACTCACGTTCCCTGGTCCGGTCTCAACTTAAAAAGGCAAAAAAAAGGGGATGTTAACCTAACCGTTTTTTGTCAGATTTTCTTCCCGTAAATGAGTCCCGATTTTTAGGCACACCCAAGGGGCATAACTGAGGCAGGACAAACTTTACTCCATGATCCCGATCAGCGTGTAGACGAAGCCAGCACTCGATTTGTACGTACTCGTTTGCAGCGTTGATAATGCTGAACAGGATGGCATTATAGATATAAGCTATTAAGAAGACAAGAAGAATTATGATGTAGCAGAACAAGGGCAGTCTATCGTATTATGAAATTAGAGAGGGGCCATTACTACGAAACTGCGGAGGGCCACCTTAAGGGGCAGGATGTTTTTTACGAAATTAATTATTCACATGTATCGTAATCTCAGAGTGTTTGCGAGTATGGCGGTATACAACACTTGCCAGTTATACATATTATTTTGGGAAATCCGACCGATAACTTTCCCCCTACCCCATCTTTGTTTTGATCAATTTTGCCAATTCTAGCAGGATTTTCGAGAACAAAACTCAAAATTAACCTATTTCTTCTTAATAATGGTCATCCATTCGGCAATATGAAGGCCGTGGTTACTTTTCCGCTTTCCAATGATAGCAGAAACGCGGGAAAATGCAAATAAGCGATGTAACCAAGTCAAATTATTGGTAATTTTGCACTCAATTTTCTCTTAGAAACATGGGAAATACTTCAGAAACTTGAGAAATAATTTGTAAAACCATAATAATATACATCCATTCCATCCTTTATGGACTGTAAATGGGTTCTCTTGTAAAGAAAATTTACACTGGCAAATTTATATCATTCTGATAGGACCTCGTTCTGCCATAATATCCACCGAAATCTCAGTCCAGGGGGAGATAACTCCTGTATGGAATACAGTATGCAGTAACCTCAATTGTATACTAATGGACACACTGTGGATTATTTTAATCGAACTCCTGGTCTTCTTTCCACCTGCTTCCGAAAATAGCGCTTCAGGTATAACTAGGCAGTCAAAATTAAACAATCTGGCGTAATGATACATCTCCGCTCCGTAACGGAGTCTACATTAAGATAATGCATAGACTCCACTATTATGCCTTAAGGGTGCACTCCGGAGATTCTTTTATTCGGCATGGAATAGACTATGGCTCCGTTTTTCGGCCACCAGTTGTCGCAAAACCTTCAACCCAAATCACTTATATGTATATATTTTCTGAAAGAGCATGATGAAACTATTATTTTAAGATATAACACTGCTATGTTATAGAAAAATTTAACTCGAACATTCTCCTCCATGCTTGCTTCATTTTTCCTAGAAAACCCTTAAAAATGTCGAAAAATGTCAAATTCGGCTCAATTTCCAGAAAAATCTGTAAGAGCGATTTCAATTAAACTTCTTACTCACGTTCCCTGGTCCGGTCTCAACTTAAAAAGGCAAAAAAAAGGGATGTTAACCTAACCGTTTTTTGTCAGATTTTCTTCCCGTAAATGAGTCCCGATTTTTAGGCACACCCAAGGGGCATAACTGAGGCAGGACAAACTTTACTCCATGATCCCGATCAGCGTGTAGACGAAGCCAGCACTCGATTTGTACGTACTCGTTTGCAGCGTTGATAATGCTGAATAGGATGGCATTATAGATATAAGCTATTAAGAAGACAAGAAGAATTATGATGTAGCAGAACAAGGGCAGTCTATCGTATTATGAAATTAGAGAGGGGCCATTACTACGAAACTGCGGAGGGCCACCTGATGATCGCTCGTCCGGTGTAAACAGCTGGTCCACAATAGGCACCACTTTCTCCAAGGCTGTCCACAGATCGGGGACTAGGGTGAAGCCTCGCGTAGGGTCTTGGTAGCGGCCCAGGCGTGGGAAGAAGGGTGCACGGTATACGTAGATGGCATTGTCTATGTGGATGAGGTTTCCGTCGAGCTCGCCGCTCAACACCCGTTTAAATTTGGTCCAGCCGTCACGAGGTAGCGTGACCGTATTCGATACGGTCTCAGCGGGCGACCAGCAAACTCCACGATCTTCCACCAGGGTGACTTTATCTTCATAGACGTGTAACCCCACCTGGAGTGTAAGGGGCAGGATGGCTCGTAGGACGGGTGACATGCTTGCTCCAATGTCGAACGGTGAATGACACACACTGTGTCTGACCCTCGTATTTTATAGTGTCAATGCCATAGCGCCAGGGTCAATAGGGCACAGACTAGTGTGAGGCCAACCAGCCGGCGCTGGTTCCGGCGTGAGCGCTCGTGGTCCATAGCCCGAGCATCAAGAATGGCTGTCATAGTCCAGTAGTGGTGAGTGATGGCACGCCTCTCCATCGAGTGCACTCTGTGGAGGACCGCTTCTGTGAACTCGTTCAAGATCTGGCGTCGCCCCTCGTTGTCGTCGCCATCTGCATACATGGACCGGACCACTGCTCGGTAACCCGTGAATGAATTCACCGCGGTGGCATGCTGTAAAATGCGAGTCGCATAGGGCTGGTTCTCCGCCATGGCTCTGCAACCGTAGAAATGAAGGTGTGTGATCCAGAGAGACGTGTTTTATAGACCAGATGTAGCTCTACGGGTGTAGTCCGTGATACGTACTATTCTGATGGGTTAGTCCAAAAAAGAGATCCGGGGAGTACCGGAGAGTGGCGGAGATGCCCGAAAACATCCGGAGAAGATCGAAGATACCTACGGAAATGGCCGAAAACACCCGAATCTCACGAAAAAAAAAAAGAGTATAAAAATGAGAATTTTTAGGTGTTTGGTACATTCATCGGCTTGCCGAACGGAGCTATCTCACCTGCCTGCCTGACCAGCCTTCCTGTCTCGACTTGGAGGTACTTGAAGTGAGTGTGCTAAAAATAGATCACCAGCCAGCGTGCTATAAAAGGAAACCGGCCTGGCCGTTTCATCAGACACTGCCAATCACCAAGATGTTCACTTGTACTACTTGCCAGAAGCTGTTTACTCGCCCAGAAGATTTGCGACGACACGAGTCCTCCATCCACAACGGCGGACGGTATACTTGTATAACCTGCGCACGGTCATTTAATCGGGAAGATGCTTGACTGCGCCATGAACGTTCAATTCATGGGCCACCCAAGCGTTCATGCGAGGATTGTGGTCGGCTTTTCAAACTGACCAGTCAGTTGCTGCGACACCAACGTTTGATTCATGCCCATGAGCATGAACGACAACCTCCTACTGAAGAGGAGCCATGGAAGGTCAGACCCAGTGAAGATAAGCCCGGGGAGACGAACTCCACTGGTGATGCGATGACGGAGAACCCGCCTATACCCACAGTTCTGCAGAGCCTGAATATCCAGCTGGACCCCAGCGTTACGGTTTCGAGTCCTGACAACATCGAACATTTTCGTGTGGAGCCCATAAATGTTCCTAGCGATCTCTTACAGGACAACCATCCAATCAGTGACATCGATCGGCGCCATTGGTCCATGACACGGTACTGTTTCCACCCTCAAGATATCTACAATTACAAGCGTCTATTTCCCACTGACCAACCGCACCTGTCTACGCAGCTACGTGGAAGCCATCTTCAACGATCAAACTACGGCCTTTAAATTGAATGTCGCTTTCGGGTACATCTTACGTCACAAAAAGACGGACCAGTTACAGTATTATTATCCCAGTGCCAACAACCATGTGTTTGACCAGCCGGTCACCATCATTAACCGGGGGTCACCAGAGACGATGCTGGAGATACTGGACACCGTGGATGCCTTGAGATGGGCGCATCGTCAACGCCCCAACATTCAATGGGTGGTAGAGAGGGTAACCAATGTCACGTTTTTCCTTACCAAGCTGACCGATCACCCCCATCGGTTGAATGCGTCACCCGTGCACTGATGAATATCATGCCGTACACACACTCTATGTCTACATGCTGCTCGCTGACTTGAGCTCAGGAAACACTTGTACCTAATGTGACAATGTGTTAAATAATAAAACATGGTGTTTGATATTTCAATTTGTTTTGCTGTGAACATACTAAACATACCCAGGGCGGCTCCCCCAGCCTGGGTATGATGTAACATTGGGGGTAATAAACTATATAAACATTGCTAAACTTGTTGTTTTTTTCACGACAACCGCTATCCGATTGCATAATACAGATTCGACATTCATCCGCGTGATGACGCGCGCGCGCGCCGCTCGCGCTGGGGGGCCGGGGCGGGGAAAACAAAACCCGGAGGTTGAACATACGGACGTGTCAACCCCCCACGTGACCTGCGCGGCAGAATGAAAACGACACCCTAGTGTAACTCCCTCACCTAGGCTTCACATGGATACCTCACTCGACCCCATTGGACCATTCGTGGCCCCCCTAGCTCCAACACGTCTAGCGGGACCCATACAGGGTCCAGTTTTCGACACTAGGTGACCACATCCCGATAAAATGGCCAGTTTTCGACACCGGATGTGCCGCCATCTTGAACACACGTGCCGCCATCTTGAATATGTCCCATAATGCACCGGGTCAAAATACTCGCTTCTGATTGGACGAGAGCTCCGTGGCGGATTTGAAATACTCGCTTCTGATTGGACGAGAGCTCCTCATTGCATCTGCGCATGCGCAGAATGATATTCCTACCGCACACCCAACCCATCAGATGCCCTTCACCTAGGCTTCACTTTGATACCTCACTCGACCCCATTGGATCATTAGGGACTCCCTACATCCCAAAACGTCTATGCGCATGCGCAGAATGGTGACAACGCCCGAGCCGCTAGTCCAGTCAGATGCCCCTTCACATAAGCCTCACTTTAATACCTCACTCGACCCCATCGGACCATGAGTAACTCCCCTAGCTCTCAACACGTCTAGCGGGACCCATACAGGGTCCAGTTTTCGACACTAGGCGACCACATCCCGATAAAATGGCCAGTTTTCGACACCGGATGTGCCGCCATCTTGAACATACGTGCCGCCATCTTGGATATGCCCCATAATGCACCGCGTCAAAATACTCGCTTCTGATTGGACGAGTGCTGTGTGACGGATTTGAAATACTCGCTTCTGATTGGACGAGAGCTCCGCATTGCATCTGCGCATGTGCAGAATGATATTCTTACCGCACACCCAACCCATCAAATGCCCCTTCACCTAGGCTTCACTTTGATACCTCACTCGACCCCATTGGACCATTAGGCGCTCCCGTACATCCCAAAACGTCTATGCGCATGCGCAAAATGGTGACAACGCCCGAGCCGCTAGTCCAGTCAGATGCCCCTTCACATAAGCTTCACTTTGATACCTCACTCGACCCCATCGGACCATGAGTAACTCCCCTAGCTCCCAACACGTCTATTTCCATACCCTTGGGCCACCGCGCATGCGCAGAATGCTGATAGTTCAACCCCACACCCAGCCCATCAGATGCCCCTTCACATAAGCTTCACTTTGATACCTCACTCGACCCCATTGGACCATTAGGGACTCCCCTACATCCCAACACGTCTATTTCCATACCCTTCGGCCACCGCGCATGCGCAGAATGCCGATATGTCAACCCCACACCCAGCCCATTAGATGCCCCTTCACCGCGGATGAATACATCCTGAATACATCCCGTCCGGGCTCAGTCCATAGTTGCGGATTTTTGGTCCCCCTCAAATTCCACCAGGTTTGACCCCATGAGAATTTTTGTTGGCTTTTTGTTTATTGATATTTGTGATATCATTCAGTTGACTGGTTGATTTGCTTCAAATCAGTACATGGTATTTTGCCAGTAGGATTGGCCCATGCCTCACTATGCAGATGGAAGTGTGAAAGTGTGGCTGTGAATTGGGGCCATTTTCAGCTTACGAGCACATGGCATACTTTACGGTGTAAAATTGAGCTTGAAAACCGCCTGGTCGACACCCTATTTTCTTTGCCAATTTTTGTTGGTCCTTGGACTGGGCACACTGTCGGTGAGTTTCAGGACAATCGATTGTCAAGTTTTTTCTTTGGTGGAGGGGGAATATTACCCATTTTGGACCAATTTTGTCTCGGCTTTATGTCAAGAGCCTACTCTTTCAGAAAATATATAGTTCTATGGGGGTTCTCTAATAACACGGTTGCTGTTTAGCATAAATTGAACTTGCCTACTGTTTAATTTCAGATGCCATGGCCCTTCTATAGACTGCACCCTCCAACAATTGGAACTCTCCTGTGTTAGAGGTAGCTTTTGGTCCTTCTGCCGGAACTATAGTTCACTTGACCTCTCTCTCCGCCACGTGACCGCCACAAATTATGCAAATTTCTGAGGTCAATAGGGCTCAATTTCCGTTAACACTACTACTGTTGTGTCTCCACATTGGCACACGAAGGCTTCGTCTGCAAGCCCGCGTTCGCTACCTCAGTCGGTGACGTCATAGTGGCTGTCGTATTCAATGAGACTGTTTCCGTTTGAGTTTCATAATCAGCGAATGCTCGACCAATGCTGCTAGGTGCAGCAGGAACACAAACGTGTGTGGCATAACCATGTTCCTTGGCCTTACGCTGCAGAAAATTGTTCATGCGGTCTCTGTCTCGTCGAAGTTGACAGTTGGACTTTTGTCATTTTGGCCTGAGATTTTTTGGTCCATCGATCTTGCGCCACTTGAGAACATTCTCTTCATTTTGGAGTTCCCAGGTTAGCCTAAGGTGCTGCACTCCTAGCTGTTGAAGTAATGGGAGAAGGTAATCCGGGATAACGGAAGCGGTCATCTTCACAATGTGATGGGGAAAAGCTAGTGATTGGTAGCTGCCTGTTGACGAGAGACCGGAATCTAGGATTCTCTCACCACGTGTAACAGAGGTCTGTTACGGTAAATGATTTGAAGGCGAAGTCACTCATTGAGCTTGAAGCAGGTTTATAGACAGTCCGAAGTTAAACACAGAAACACACAGGAACAAAATACTGAATCAGAACTCCTGATAACTAAAGTTGGGATTCCAAAACTAGAAATCACAGTATCCGTAGATTTGGATATCCGTAAAAACTGACTATTCATGATTGAACTTGGACTTATGTACAGAATGTGACGTAAAGGTGTCGTAACCAACAACAGATTAATACAAGTTGAAACAGAGCAATAAATATACAAAGAAGAAGTGAGCATACAGTACATAGTGAAACATGTTACAAATCACAGCCTATTCAGAGGTAATTAAGGGTATACGGATTAAACATGCAGTCAAATTCTCTCAAATAAAACTATAATAATGCAATGCTCTGGCACGTTAAGAAATATTTTACACCGAAGACATACAAAAATCACGGTTGAATATAAGCTAATGAATTAATACTGACAGAAAATAAATTAGTCAATAAACTCTGTGACAAATATATGATAACTAACGGAATTTTGGTGACCAATCCACCATTGCCAACTAACGTAATACACCTCTAAATAATTCCATAATAATCAGGGGTAATTTTTTTTATATCTTTCTGCCTACATGAACATATCGAAACTGAACCTATACGTTGAATTTTGAGCAAAATACCGGCCCGAATATTTGCATTGAGTATAATGAAATAAATCTTGGGCTACAGCTAATTCAATAAGCTGATATGTTTGTACAATGCACAGAATGAATATTGCAATCTTATATGAATGGTTTTATTTGCAGAATTATTTGCGAAGTTGATATTAACAAGAAATTATTTCACTTGCTAAGCATTACCGGATCATAAATGCAATACAGTCCAGGAATAACTTTACCTTGCGACTAGCGAATTAGTGTGGTTATAAAAGCGCATGCGTTTTTATCGCAGCTCAAGAGAAACACTCGGGCGACTGCGTATATAATAAAACACTCTGGGATATTTCATCCAGATGTCCCACAGATAAGTTTCATATAAACTAGAGGTACCTAGATATAGAATATCACAATGACTTCACTTTCCTGAGTTACTTCCATTCTAGTTTATTGAAATATTTAAATCTGCCAGTATTCCCTTACCATTGTGTTTGCACATATATCCCGGTACTTCATTAACCCCCACTGTACTGTAACTTTGAACTTAAATCTGCAGGTTTTCTCCGTATCAGTTTGTTTTCTTGTACAGTACACTACACGGTACTTGATAAACCGTCCAGTACACCCTCGTGTGATTTCCCATTCAAAATTGTGTATGTCCAATATAAATATCGACCTATATTTGCTGTTTTCTGATGTATATGCTTTTAATCGCCCCGTTCATCTGTCCGTTTTGGAATCATCACTCTTGTCATTCCAGATCGGCTTCTGCCGGTATACTGCCAGCAAATTATAGAACTTGCTGTTGACATTTTCGTCTTGTCGCGATAGAGTTATTATACACCCTTTACTGTTACGTCCGGTACGCTTTCACAGTCCGGCGTTTATTTGAGATTTTCGATACAAGAGTTCATATCTTATTGATCCTTTCCTGATTAAATGTGCAAGTTTTCCCTTTAAAAGTTGTTTTTATAAATATTGTCTTGTACTTTATGCAACGCCCGGTAATCCGTACGTTATTGGTCGTTTTCTGTGAATTTCACCATAAAAGCTGCAGAGCTGTTCAATACCAGTTTGTTTTCTTATACCGTCTGGTACTTCATACACTGCCCGGTATTCTCTCCGATGCTGCTTTGGCGACGTCCGATGCAAGGTTTTGTCAATTATTCATTCTTTGTCTGTAAATCCGGTACCGCCTGGTACGTTGTGGTACACCGTTCGATATATTTTACACCGCCCAGAACACCAACAATGCAACCAGATCGGTCCCTTCTGTTACTCGAGTTTTCACAATTGTTAAAGTTTGTGAAACATCAGCGTTATAGGTTTTGAATTACTTGTAAAAGAACTCTCTTGATTCCATATTCTTGAAGCACGATTCTGTGTGTCAGGGACCCGAGATCACAACATACGTCAACCTCCACAATAACAATGTAGTTAGAAGGTTCTATTGTCGCAGATAATATATTGTAGCCTTGTTCTCCCGACTGCATTAAGCGATAACTGAACGAACAAACGTTGTGATATATATCTATTTTATTGAAATATGTTTTTATTCAGCTTAATCAGGGACTATCTCTGGGTTAATACATCAAATTAGTTTTACTCGTACCATTTTATGGGAACAACGCATTTGTGATGCATGCACATACTGTAGCTACTTTCTTGAGTTACTTGCGTATGAAGAAAAAAGCACTGGTTAGATCCCCACTGATCCTTAAATTTGAGGAAAGGATGTTCATATTGGGAGAGGTGTTCGTTTTCCATTCTCCTCACCCGAATAGGCGACAAAGGGAGACCATGTGGCCTTCTTTGGTCCGTGTAGCCCCAGTAGTATACAAGGCGTAAATTGAGGGAATAGCGCCTCACTGCGCATGCGCAGAACCTGGTGTGACGTCATAAGTGTAGGTTTTGTGGCGGTATTGTGGCGGTGTGCGCATGTGTGATGTGTGGGAGGTGGGTTGTACCCACCTCCCACATTTGTACCCACCTCCCACATTTGTACCCACCTCCCACATTTGTATTTGTGGGAGGTGGGTTGTACCCACCTCCCACATTTGTACCCCATTCCCCGGAGATCTCATCATATAAACATATAACACATATAGAAAGAGATTCCCCGGAGATCTCATCATATAAACATATAACATAATCATACTATAGAAAGGTTATACAATGTATGTTATACATCTCCATGGTGTTCAAATGAAGTCACAATAATAGGCTGATATTTGTGGGAGGTGGGTTGTACCCACCTCCCACATTTGTACCCACCTCCCACATTTTTGTTCGGGCAAAAAAAAAGTTCCGGCAAAAAAAAAAAAAAAAAAATGTATTCATGCGCGGTGATGCGGTTTGGCCGTGGTTTTGGCGGTGATTCGGTCTCGGAAAAAAGCTTCCGCGGAGAAAAAGTAGTCCCTAGATAAAATGGTCCGATGGGGTCGAGTGAGGTATCAAAGTGAAGGTTAGGTGAAGGAGCATCTAATGGGCTGGGTGTGGGGTTGAAATATCGTCATTCTGCGCATGCGCGGCGGCCGAAGGGTATGAAAATAGCCTTTTTGAAGCTAGGGGAGCCCCTAGTGTACCGATGGGGTCGAGTTAGGTATCAAAGTGAAGCATTCATGAAGGGTCATCTAATGGACTGGGTGTGGGGTTGACATATCGGCCTTCTGCGCATGCGCGGTGGCCGAAGGGTATGAAAATAGCCTTTTTGTAGCTAGGGGAGCCCCTAGTGGACCGATGGGGTCGAGTGAGGTATCAAAGTGAAGCATTCATGAAGGGGCATCTAATGGATTGGGTGTGGGGTTGAAATATCGGCCTTCTGCGCATGCGCGGAGGCCCAAGGGTATGGAAATAGACGTTTTGGAGCTAGGGAAGCCCCTAATGGACCAATGGGGTCGAGTGAGGTATCGATGTGAAGCATTCGTGAAGGGGCATCTGATGGGCTGGGTGTGGGGTTGAAATATCGGCATTCTGCGCATGCGCGGTGGCCCAAGAGTATGGAAATAGCGGTTTTGGAGCTAGGGGAGTCCCTAATGGGCCAATGGGGTCGTATGAGGTATCAAAGTGAAGCATTCGTGAAGGGGCATCTGATGGACTGGGCGTGGGGTTGAAATATCGGCATTTTGCGCATGCGCGGTGACCCAAGGGTATGGAAATAGACGTTTTGGAGCTAGGGGAGCCCCTAATGGTTCAATGGGGTCGAGTGAGGTATCAAAGTGAAGCATTCGTGAAGGGGCATCTGATGGACTGGGTGTGGGGTTGAATTAGGGGGATTGTGCGCATGCGCGGTGGTCGAAGGGTATGAAAATAGCCTTTTTGGAGCTAGCAGCGCCCCTAATGGTCCAATGGGGTCGAGTGAGGTATCAAATTGAAGCTTACGTGAAGAGGCATCTAATGGACTGGGTGTGGGGTTGAATTAGGGTGATTCTGCGCATGCGCGGTGGCCGAAGGGTATGAAAATAACCTTTTTGGAGCTAGGAGAGCCCCTAGTGGCCCGATGGGGTGGAGTGAGGTATCAAATTGAAGCATTCATGAAGGGGTATTTGATGGCTGGGTGGGTGCATGTAAAATTTTTCCTGAAAAGAAAAATACGGAACACGGACTTTATCGAAAAACCTGGGAAAATGCCTATATGGGGTATGAGGGGTATATAGGTCGCCGGGCTTAACGGGGCTTGTCTATCAACAGAGTTATCTTCCCCTAGTTCCAGGGTGGGTGTATGTAAAAATGTTCCTGAAAAAATACGGAATACGGACTTTATCCTAAATTACGGCAAAATGCCTATATGGGGTATGGGAGGTATAGGACCATCCTGGGAAACGTACTTCTATACATTTGCGGTAGGGTTGTGAGGTCTCGTTTTACTCGTCTCGTCATTTAGAACATGATAGGAAGTGTCCCCGTGCGAATCGGTGAAATTTTTGAAAAAAGTCACCGAACCCCATATAGTCCCATACTGAGGGTATAGATCAATGTTTGTCCCCTGGGAAACGTACTCTATACATTTGCGGTAGGGGTTGTGGGGTCTCGTTTTACTCGTCTCGTCATTTAGAACACGATAGGAAGTGTTGCGGAGCGAATCGGTGAAATTTTGAAAAGTCACCGAGGCCTGGGTAGGCCCATAGGCCTGCTAATTGCATGGCTATGGGCGGCAGGGTTCATACGGGGTGGACATGTTGAGTTCAGGTGAGTCCCTAATGGTCCAATGGGGCCTATGAGGTCTTATTTTGAAGCTCGTGGAGGAGCACTTGACTACACTAATGGTTCGTCCGTGTTCAATAGTCTACGCATGCGCAGTCTGGCCGTAGTATAGAAAGCAGGCATTTTGGGGGGTATGTGGGTGTGTGTTTGGGGTAGAGATGGACCGCTATGGGTCCGAATGGGTCGTGGAAGGTGTCAAAGTGAAGCTTGTGTGGGTTAGAGTCAGAATGGTGTGTGTTTTAAGTGCAAGTCGCGTCAATCTGCGCATGCGCAGTTGGTTGTAGTAAGTAAAGTGGCCATTTTGGGGCAGTGAAGGAAGGTATTTGGGGTCGAGATGGGCTATTCACGGTTCGAATGCGTCCTGGAAGGTGTCATCTGGTAGTTCTCGGGGTGTACATTCCGATTTGAGGGATGTTCGCGTCATCTGTGACGTCATCGGTGACGCCATCGGTACGAGTAGTAGCGAAAGTGGACATTTTCGGGCAGTACATGAAGGTATTTGGGGTCGAGATGGGCTATTCACGGTTCGAATGCGTCCTGGAAGGTGTCATCTTGTAGTTCCCGGGGTGTACATTCCGATTTAAGGGATGTCCGCGTCATCTGTGACATCATCAGTGACGTCATCAGTACGAGTAGTAGCGAAAGGGGACATTTTGGGTGCTATGTAGCGGTGTGTTTGGGGTAGAGAGGCACCATCCTTGGTTCGAATGAGTCGTGGAGGGTGTCAAAGTGAAGCTTGTGTGGGGTAGAGTCAGAATGGCGTGTTTTTGAATGCAGGTCGCGTCAATCTGCGCATGCGCAGTTGGTTGTAGTAAGTACAGTGGCCATTTTGGGGCAGTACATGAAGGTGTTGGGTAGAGAGGGACCATCCTTGGTCCGAATGCATCGTGTGAGGTGTCATTTTGTTGCTCTCGGGGTGTTCATTCCGATTTGAGGGATGTCCGCGTCAGCTGTGACGTCATCTGTGACGTCATCGGTACGAGTAGTAGCGAAAGTGGACATTTTCGGGCAGTACATGAAGGTATTTGGGGTCGAGATGGGCTATTCACGGTTCGAATGCGTCCTGCAAGGTGTCATCTTGTAGTTCTCGGGGTGTACATTCCGATTTGAGGGATGTCCGCGTCATCTGTGACGTCATTGATGACGTCATCGGTACGAGTAGTAGCGAAAGTGGACATTTTGTGGGTGCGTGGGGGTGAGTTTGGTGTAGATAGGGACTATCCTTAGTCCGAATGCATCGTGTGAGGTGTCATTTTGTAGCTCTCGAGGTGTACATTCCGAGTTGAGGCATGTCCGAAGCATCTGTGACGTCATTGTTGACGTCATCAGTAGGAGTAGTAGCGAAAGTGGACATTTTGGGGCAGTGAAGGAAGGTATTCGGAGTAGAGAGGAACCATCCTTGGTCCGAATGCGTCCTGAGAGGGGTCATGTTGTAGCTCTCGGGGTGTACATTCCGAGTTGAGGGATATCCACAGCATCTGTGACGTCATTGGTGACGTCATCAGTACGAGTAGTAGCGAAAGTGAGCATTTTGGGGCAGTGAAGGATGGTATTTGATGTAGAGATGGACCATTCGCGGTGCGAATGCGTCGTGTGAGGTGTCATCTTGTAGCAACGCCCACCAACGCCATTCTTAATGCTTCAACGCCCAGGTGAAATAGCTCAGAAGCTCTGATATTCCATGGAATTGTCACTAATTCTTCGAAATGCAGTGACGCCAGTCGACGCCCGTCGTTACACCATAACACTCTAACATAACACCATGATATAGACCGGACAGAGAACAACAACAGCAACAACAACAATGATCACACATAAGAGAACAACAACAACAAGAAGTTTTTTTTTCATATAGTTTATTCTCCCCAATGTTACATCATACCCACGTTGGGGAGCCGCGTTGGGTATATTTACAATTCAAGAATATTCTTGTCCAATCAGAGGCCACCATTTGCATCTGTCATATTCGTTCCTGTCCGTTAGATGTATTCTCGGCTACTCTTGTCCAATCAGAAGTCGCCATTTCAGAAAGTTCCATCTTCGGCCATGTTCGCTCTGAACCGTTTGTTCTAATCGTCATCGGACAGGCCAGGATACCGCTGAGGAAACATATCCTCAGATAGTTGTTTGCGCATTCTGAGTATCTATCAGTGCATGGGTGAATACTTTCATCCGATGGGGGTGGTGGGTCAGTTTAACCAAGAAGAACGTAACATTGGTGACCCTCTCCACTATCCACTTGGTGTTGGGACGCTGTTCATAGGCCCATTCTAAGGGATCCACAGTGTCCAGTTGGGTCAGCATCGTCTCTAGCGACGCCCGATTGGTGATTGTGAAAGGATGGTCGTACACTGGGTTGATGGCACTGGAATAGAAATAGCACAATTCACGTGTCATCTTATGGCATAAGATGTACCCAAATGCTACATTTAATGTGAAGGATGTAGGTTGGTCATTGAAGATGGCTTCCACGTAGCTGCGTAGACGGGCGAGATCGGTCAGTCGGAAATTGTACAAGTCCAATATAGAGCGATGACGGTGGAAGCAGTGTCGGATCATGGACCAATGGCGTCGATACATCTCACTCACTGGATGATCTTCGGGTAAGAGATCGCTGGAAACATCCACCGCATCTTCCAGAAAATGTTCGTTGTTGTCGGGTGTATGACTGGAAACAGTGATGCTAGGGACCGGCTGGATATCTAGGCTCTTCTGAGCTGTGGGTATAGGCGGGCTCTCCGTGATCGCATCACCAGTGGCATTCTCCTCCCCGGGTTCATCTTCAGTGGATCTGTCCCTCCTGGGTACCTCTTTAGTGGAAAGTTGTCCCTCATGCCGTGGTGATGCACCATGAATCAAACGCTCATGCCGTTTTAACTGACTGGGTCATTTGAAGAGTTGACCACATTCTTCGCATCGACGCTTGGATGGCCCATGAATTGAACGTTCATGGCGCTGTAAATGATCTGGGCGCTGAAACGACAGTGTAGGCCTACATATCGCACAGCTATACCGGGCGGTTCCATCGTGCTTGGTAGCCTCATGGCGGCGCAAGTCGTGCCGGCGAGTGAATGATTTCGAGCACGTAGTACAAGTGAACATATTGGTGGTTGACAGAGTGTCTGATGAAACGGCCAGGCCGTTTCCTTTTATAGCAAGCTAGCTGTTGATCTATTTTTAGCACAATCAGTTCTAAACTAGGGGAAAACCCCTATCACCTCTAGCCAAAAGGGCTAATATCGGTCCCGGGGCTTATTGGGATCTGCCTATCAAGTCAATGGGGTGATGTGAATAACAACAAGTTCAGCAATGTTCATACAGTTTATTATCCCCAATGTTACATCATACCCAGGCTGGGGAGCCGCCTTGGGTATGTTTAGTATATTCACAGCAAAACAAATTGAAATATCAAACACCATGTTTTATTATTTAACGCACCGTCACATTATGTACAAGTGTTTACTGAGCTCAAGTCAACGATCAGCTTGTAGACATAGAGACTATGTGCGGCATCTTATGGTATTCATCAGTGCGCGGGTGACGCATTCAACCGATGGCGGTGGTCGGTCAGCTTGGTAAGGAAGAACGTGGCATTGGTGACCTTCTCTACGACCCATTGTATGTTGGGGCGTTGACGATGTGCCCATCTCAAGAGTTCCACGGTGTCCAGTATCTCCAGCATCGTCTCTAGTGACCTCCGGTTAATGATGGTGAGCGGTTGGTCAAACACATGGCTGTTATTACTGGCATAATAATACCGTAACTGGTCCGTCTTTTTGTGACGTAAGATGTACCCGAAAGCAACATTCAATTTGAAGGCCGTAGTTTGATCTTTGAAGATGGCTTCCACGTAGCTGCGTAGACGGGTGAGGTGGGTCAGTGGGAAATTGTAGATATCTGAAATGGGGCGATCACGGTGGAAAATGTGCCGTATCATGGGCCATTGGCGCCGATCGATGTCATTCACTGGATGGGCGTCCTGTAACAGATCGCTGGGAATATCCACTGCATCTTCCAGAAAATGTCCGATGTCGTCAGGCGTATGACTGGCAACAGCAATGCTAGGGACTGGCTGGATATCTAGGCTCTTCTGAACTGTGGGTATAGGCGGGCTCTCCGTGATCGCATCACCAATGGCGTCCGTCTCCCCGGGCTTATCTTCACTGGGTCTCACCTTCCGCGGCTCCTCTTCAGTAGGAAGTTGTCGCCCAAACCGTAGAGACGGACCATGAATCAAACGCTGATGCCGTCTTAACTGACCGCGTCGTTTGAAGAGTTGACCACATTCATTACATTGTTCCTTCGCGCCCTCGTGGAGTGAGCGTTCGTGGCGCAGTAAAGCATCTTCCCGATTAAATAACCGTGCGCAGGTTATACAAGTATATAGTGTACCGTTGTGGGTGGAGGCCTCGTGGCGTCGCAAATCTTCTGGGCGAGTAAACTGCTTCTGGCAAGTTGTGCAAGTGAACATCTTGGTGGTTGACAGTGTCTGATGAAACGGCCAGGCCGCTTCCTTTTTATAGCACGCTAGCTGGTAATCTATTTTTAGCACACTCTACCCCAAGTCGA
>JAVTVY010008853.1:0-45162 GCA_036873755.1 Hanleya hanleyi | reverse complement strand
ATAATCCTTGTTCGGCACTGGTCTGTGTGGGCGGCACGGTCCACAAATCAAATTCACTGTTGGTGGAGGGGCAGGACTCTGCGTGGATCAAGGACATGTTTTAAGAAAAGATATCCTGGGTCTTCGATGTGCGTCGTCGCTGGGCCGGTCGTCGACTGGTGCGTGGTTTCGGTGGGGCAGCTCTTTTATTCCCTACGGTGCGTTGTGCTTTGGCCACCAAGACGCCTCCCGCTTCTTTGGCCCGCCGTTTCAAGGCTTCTTTGGGTGCCGTACCCCCCAATACATCACCGGCCACTTCCAGTCCACTGCGTACCGCTTGTTTGCCGATTGCTTTCACCCCACGCGTCACCATGGGCAGGAACGTTTTGACGATGCTCCCGAGTATGTTCCCCAGTCCATGTCCACGTTGCATGCGTGCACCACTAAACACCGGAAAGCCACCCCCGGCCTGTTGGGCATAATAGTCCATATAGCTGCGTGCATCGCACTCGTAAGGCACCTTAATTATACAAAGTGGGGAGCACGTGCTTGTCGAAAATGAAGTGTCAGCACCACTTTCCCGCGTTCGAATGCCACCGGTCGTCCCGTGTCATCTCTTATATCCACTGTGATCGTGTTGATGTGGGTTTGTCGTACAGGCAGGTAGAGCATGTGGGTGAAACTGTGGGTGACTTGATCGCCATACTTATTTTTAATGGGCACCACCCGTAACAGAGGTGTGTTGATATCGCCCACGATGTGGTTGTCCACCACGTCCGAGTAGACGTAGAGTCCGTACATAACCGACTTCATATCCATCGGGATCTCGCCTTGGTGTTCGGTGGGACCAGCGAACGTCTGTAGATCGAAACCCAGCATTTGCTGTAGCATAGGACTCAGTACGACACTCGCGTTGGCGGTGACGATAAGCTCTGCCTTGTCGTTGTGTGCGTTGTAATCGAAGTTCACGTGATTCTTGAAGGGATAGGCTTTGATGGGTCTTGAAGTATTGGTGACCTCCCGTAGAGCCTTATAATGCAACAGTCTTGACAGCCCACCCATGAACTCCTTGGGAGTATCGTATTGGCCTTCAGGGAGAGTGAGTCGGGTGTCTTTTCCTTCGTAGGTCACCTCGTACCACACTTCATTGGCTCGCACATTGTACCACGAGTAAGGGTACTGAATATCCACCAGTCCACATTCCCACCGGCCAGGTAAATGCAACGGTTGTGGTAATTGAGTCACATACTTGGCCACGGTGTTGTCAGGAAACACATCCAGCGAACTGTTACTGGGTAGGGTGAGGTAAAACATGGCGACTGAGCTGTCCTGCTGCTGTTGTTGGTTTTAATAGGTGTTCCAGACCTTGGGTGGTTGTGTCCGGCGTCGTGTTCGTCGCGTTGACTTGCTACGTGTCACGGCTCTGGAAATGTGCGGTGTCCTGATCAAGGGTGGTTTTTTAAAGGTCTGAAAAGAAGGTGCCCGTTGTGGTGGTGGTGGAGTTTTGGGGGGTGACTCCGGTTCCCATTCGGATTCCCAAGGTTGTGGAATCTGTCGTGGTGCACGACTCGGCGATTGCTGGGTTTGCTGCATAAAGGCCCAGCGGTGGGGGTTCCCCACCAATTCCTGTGGTACATGCATGTCTTTCAAGCCTTGAGCGAAAACCTCCCATCCTCGAGGATCCGTGTGCGATCTGCGTTGACGCATCAGGTCATTCACTAAATCCGTCATGTGGGTGCCGGGGACCACCTGATTCTGTACCAGGAGTTCGCCTTTATCATTCCAAGTCATGTTAGGATTCTGTTTCATCCGTTGTAATACCAGGCCAGCTTGCTTCTTGAACGAGGCAGGTACACTCTTCAGGACTTCGTCTTCCACCCACTGTGGGGCTGTGGGGGCTACCCCACCCGGCTGTTGGAACGGTGCTGAGGTCGGCGGTCTGTCACGTGGTGGTGGTGGTGGTGGTGGTGGTGGTGGTGGTGGCGGTGGTGCTGTTGCTGGGGTAGACAGGGTTTTGTATTGGTCCATGAACGTCATGTACCGTTGAAGCGTCTCATTGTACCGTTGTACTTTCTCACTGTCGCTTAACCCCGGTCTCTGTAAGATCTGTTGCATCTCTCCATCGAGGGTGTTTATGGTCTTCACCGTAGGTGGCACAGGGTAGGGTGATTGGAGGTTTTGAAGCAACCGAGGTTCGACGAGGACCATTTTTTTCGTGTGGTTCATTGTCGGCCGAAGAGTCCACCCAATACTGGACCCAACACGGAAGCGGCCAACGGTGCTAAGATGGCCCCGAGAAAGCCGCCTTTCTGTAACACCTTTTTCTTTTGTGTTTGTGGGACCCGCTTATGGACTAGGGTTCGGAGACCTGTCTTATGCTTGGCCAACTTGGTCTTCTGAGCCGGAGTCAGTGGTACGTTGCCTTTTAACAGGTTGTACCCGATCTCGCACAGACAGCGTACAAGGTCAGGGTCCGCACCGCGTACAATGGTTCGGACCAACTCGGGTGGGGCCGTCTTCAATACACGGAGCGTGGGAGCGTGCTTCCGTACTCGCGCAGACATCATGTACAACTAATGCTAGAACCCACAACTCTGCTCTTTTTATCTACTTCAGAGACAAAAAATCAACCCTGCTGTGGTATTCATTCTTTTTATTATCCCCATCATCAAAACACACACACACCCCAGCTGGGGGAGCCACTGTGGGTGTGTTTACATTATTTTTGCAAGTACACGTGGTGGGTCTCTCCGGGAAAGATGCCGGTCCGTAGTCGAAGGTGGTCGGGGGTGGCTTGCTTGAGGTCGAAGAGCATATACCCGTGCTGAGGGGTTGTGGCATCTTTAAAGGCTTCCAACGCAAACGGTGTGCGGCCGGGATATATCTGTCTCGCCAGGTGCAGCAGTTGAGTGGTATCTCTCGGGTTTTTGAAGACCACCAGGTAGTGGGCATTTAAGCTGATGTTCCGATGTTCTTTGTTTTTACTGAACAGATTCTGCACAATGTAGATGATGCTGAGCCGTCGATGGTGGCTGCCTTTGGTAAAGAGTTGGGTGACCCGCGCATCCGTCTCCGCCATGAGATCATCCAGAACCACCAACGTGTCGGGTTCCAAATCGGCCAGGTTAGGTAGGCCTTCCACGAACGTGATGTGGGGCATTGCTGCATGCGCTTCCTGCCATTCTCCGTAACACCACACGACTCTGGCAATGGGTGGAGTGATCATGCTGCCGGCGTGTTCGAGGAGCTTCCGGACGAAGTGCGTTTTGCCGGAACCCGTCGGTCCTGCGATGAGACACGTGAAGGGATGCTGCCAACGGGGATCCATGGTTCGAGGTGTATCCGCTGTCGTGGTAACCCGATCTTGTAAATTTGGTACGAGTGAACTGGAGTGGTGGTGGGTACAACGTCGGTCGTCGTTGTCTGTTCACGTTCAGGGATGATGATGGTGGTGATGGGTACAACGTGGGTCGTCGTTGTCGGTTCACTGTGAGGGATGAAATCCGGTGGGTCTTGAGACGTAGTAGGTGTACTTGGTGTAAGTGTAGAGCTTACACTCGACGTGGCTTGTACACGGGGTGTGGTGGTGACTGGGCTCGATACGACTGGTGCTCTCTGTAGACCCGTTTCACTGATGGCTGGTGTTCTCAGTTGGTTAAGTAACGTACTGACATAGGCTACGTCGTAAAACACACCTCCGTACAACACACTCAGCAGGGTTAGCACTATCACCCCAAAGCCTACTTGCGCTTTGCGCGTTTTGGAAGACGCTGTGTTCAGAGACGGTTGCACCGTGTTCATGGTCGGACGTGGAATGTAGGAGGACGGCAGTGGTGTCTGGCTTTATAGTCGTTTCACCTGGTTGGCAGCGACCCAGGAATTGAAGGAACTGGGCCAGCCTTGCCATTTGACGAAATGAAACAGTTTGCCACGTCGACGTTCCGTTTTCAAAATCTGCTCCACCGTGTAGTAGTCTTGCTGTGATTTTACGACAGGCTGTAATTCCATCTCGTAAAACGTGCCTAGCAACGGTTCCCCTTGAAGATCTTCCAGTTCATAGACTCGCCGCTGTCGGGGTAGGCGCCGTTTAATCAGGAAGTGCTCATCGCTCCAGTTGGGCAAGTAACTTTTCTCGAACTTGCCCTTGACTTTACTGATCCGTACAGGGTCCCCGACCTTGAACATCGCCTTCGGTGCTCGTTGCGATGGCATGGGGTACAAGACACGCCGGACTTGGGCTTCATTGCGTTGGGTCACGGTAATGGGGGCTCTCTGTATACTTCGATGATAGGCTCGATTGTAACCCCTCACCAGTTTCGGTAGAACATCGATGTACCGCCTTGTATTCTTATAGGTGAAATATTTATACATGCGGCCTTTGAATGTCCTGTTGAACCTTTCCACCACGGAAGCCTTGGTCTCGTTGTACGTATGGAAGAAAAACACCTTCTGGGCTTTCAGAAACTGTTGGAACGGTCTGTTGAGGAATTCCGTGCCTTCGTCGGTTTGCAAATACAAAGGTTTGCGCCCGGTCTTGAAGATGTCTTTGAACGCCGCTATGAGATTTGCCCCCGTTTTCGTCCGGATGGGTACCACCCACGCATACTTGGATAGAATATCGATGCACGTCAAGATATACCGATTCCCATCGTTGTGTTTGGCAAAGGCGCTCATATCGACCAAATCCGCTTGCCACTGGGCATCTATTCCTCCCACGATGACCCGGTTCCGTAGAAAATGGCGACGGACAGCTCGATGTAAGGTATAGGTGTCTTGTTTCTTAACCAATCTCGGACTTGGGCACGTTGTATCCCCTGGGGTTTGGCCGCTCGATAGAGAGCCGACAAGGCACTATAGGCCGCCGGACTGTCGGGACTGTAGTATAAGTTATCCAACACCTTCTCCCAGCGCTTCATGGTGACAAAATGATGATGGATCCTGGCTCTATCGTTTATTTATAACGGGTGTATCTTGGGCCGGAGTTTCTTTCTGATTTTCTTCGTGGGTTTCCACAGTGGCCATGGTAAATGACCAGTCCAACTCGTCTGATGACCGCTTGATAAGCACTTCATCCACATCTACCACGGCATCTTCCAATGCAGACCATAGATCAGGGTGAAGGGTAAAATGCACTGTACCTCCATCTAGCCGAGCCAATTGAGCAAAGAAAGGGCCGCGTCGGATGTACACATCGTGACACAAGTGGATGAGGTCGCCGTCCAGTTCACCAGACAACACCCGTTTGAATTTGGTCCAGCCCTCCCGGGACAGACGAATGTGAGCCGGGCACGGTTGTGTAGGGTCCGCATCACAGACGTCTCCCACCTCCTCCATGATATCGACCTTATCCGCATACACGTGCAGGAAAACCTCGGGGGTCAAGCTGAAATACGCCAGTACTATATGCTCCGTCATGGTCAGTACGTGAATGGTACCAGATTTCACTGTCTCTCGTATTTATAGGGAGAACCCCGTGAGATCAAAGGATCAGGTGGTCATGTCATTGGGCTGACTGAGTCTAGCCGGGTAATCAATGGCATCGTCGTCGGGTTCATGTAGTTGTTCATGGGGTTCAGCCAGCGCGTCCTCAATAGCACGAGCCCACGCCAACTGGTCTGATGATCGCTCGTCCGGTGTAAACAGCTGGTCCACAATAGGCACCACTTTCTCCAAGGCTGACCACAGATCGGGGTCTAGGGTGAAGCCTCGCGTAGGGTCTTGGTAGCGGCCCAGGCGTAGGAAGAGGGAGGTACGGTATACGTAGATGGCATTGTCTATGTGGATGAGGTTTCCGTCGAGCTCGCCGCTCAACACCCGTTTAAATTTGGTCCAGCCGTCACGAGGTAGTGTCACCGTATTCGATACGGTCTCAGCGGGCGCCCAGCAAATAGCTCCACGGTCTTCCACCAGGGTGACTTTATCTTCATAGACGTGTAACCCCACCTGGGGTGTAAGGGGCAGGATGGCTCGTAGGACGGATGACATGCTTGCTGTAAATGTCGAACGGTGAATGACACACACTCTGTCTGACCCTGGTATTTATAGTGTCAATACCACAGCGCCAGGGTCAATAGGGCACAGACTAGTATGAGGCCAACCAGCCGGTGCTGGTTGCGGCGTGAGCGCTCGTGGTCCATAGCCCGAGCATCAAGGATGGCTGTCATAGTCCAGTAGTGGTGAGTGATGGCACGCCTCTCCATCGAGTGCACTCTGTGGAGGACCGCTTCTGTGAACTCGTTCAGGATCTGGCGTCGTCCCTCGTTGTCGTCGCCATCTGCAAACATGGACCGGACCACTGCTCGGTAACCCGTGAATGAATTCACCACGGTGGCATACTGTAAAATGCGAGTCGCATGGGGCTGGGTCTCCGCCATGGCTCTGCAACCGTAGAAATGAAGGTGTGGGATCCAGAGGGACGTGTTTTATAGACCAGGTCACACATGCGCGCCTAGACGTCGGGTGTAGTCCGTGATACGTACTATTCTGATGGGTTAGTCCAAAAGAATGATATTCCTACCGCACACCCAACCCATCAGATGCCCCTTCACCTAGGCTTCACTTGGATACCTCACTCGACCCCATTGCACCATTAGGGACTCCCCTACATCCCAAAACGTCTATGCGCATGCGCAGAATGCCGATAGTTCAACCCCACTAGTCCAGTCAGATGCCCCTTCACCTAGGCTTCACTTTGATACCTCACTCGACCCCACTGGACCAGTAGTAACTCCCCTAGCTCCAACACGGCTATTTCCATACCTTGGGCCACCGCGCATGCGCAGAATGACGCTAGTTCAACCCCACTAGTCCAGTCAGATGCTCCTTCACGAATGCTTCACATGGATACCTCATATGACCCCACTGGACTATTAGTGGCTCCCCTAGCTCCCAACACGGCTATTTCCATACCCTTGGGCCACCGCGCATGCGCAGAATGACGCTATGTCAACGCACTAGTCCAGTCAGATGCCCCTTCACCTAAGCTTCACTTTGATACCTCATATGACCCCACTGGACCATTATTGGCTTCGCTAGCTCCCAACACGGCTATTTCCAGACCCTTGGGCCACCGCGCATGCGCAGAATGACGCTAGTTCAAACCCACTAGTCCAGTCAGATGCCCCCTCACCTAGGCTTCACTTTGATACCTCACTCGACCCCACTGGACCAGTAGTAACTCCCCTAGCTCCAACACGGCTATTTCCATACCCTTGGGCCACCGCGCATGCGCAGAATGACGCTAGTTCAACCCCACACCCACCCCATCAGATGCCCCTTCACCTAAGCTTCACATGGATACCTCACTCGACCCCATTGGACCAGTAGTAACTCCCCTAGCTCCAACACGGCTATTTTCATACCCTTAGGCTACACGAGTTGTCTCCCTTGCGTCAATGTGTGCAGATGGCGCTACGGTCGACGCCGTGATATGGAAAGGGCATCCCCACACCATCCTGGAGCCGCCATTTTGTTTGTTGTTTTCTTGCGGAGATACACGGGACAATAAACACTCGACCCTAGGGTGGTACAGATGCTAGACTGATCCTATTAACATGGTACAACACCTATAGATTATGTTTATTACTAGGACGTCAGCGAAATACTAGTACCCATCCTCCGCATGGCATTTATTCTGTGAAAACACCCATGACATGACTGAAAAGAGCCTCACTCGCCCCAATCGGACCATGCAGCGTATTTTTAGTCTAGGGACTACTTTTCCTCCGCGGAAGCTTTCTTCCGCGACCGCATCACCGCCAGACCGCATCACCGCGGAGGAATACAAAGGTCAAAGGTTGCCAGACCTATAGTGGTCAACACTTGGCACCCAGCCAATGCTGATGCAATCCAGAACATGTCAGTACATGCCTTGATCACGTGATCGCCAGATGACCTTGAGACCCCTTAAATTTTACCCGGGGGAACAAATATCAGCCGCCATCTTAAACCCACCACCCACCACCACCACCACCACAGCCGCCATCTTAAACCCACCACCCACCCACCACCACCACAGCCGCCATCTTAAACCCACCACCCACCCACCACCACCACAGCCGCCATCTTAAACCCACCACCCACCCACCACCACCACAGCCGCCATCTTAAACCCACCACCCACCCACCACCACCACAGCCGCCATCTTAAACCCACCACCCACCCACCACCACCACAGCCGCCATCTTAAACCCACCACCCACCCACCACCACCACAGCCGCCATCTTAAACCCACCACCCACCCACCACCACCACAGCCGCCATCTTAAACCCACCACCCACCCACCACCACCACACATGACCCCATGTGACACAATACTCGCTTCTGATTGGCTGTCGCGTGACGTCACAGAGGTCATATGCAAATTTCTGAGGTCAATAGACCTTCAAATACGCTTTGTATACTACTCAGGAGTTTGACTGAAACTTATACATGTCTGGAGGCTATAGTTGTGATTGTGAATCATCGAACTTTATCTATACAGCATGCAAGCATGGTGTGACTGGTGACCTTGATATAGTTAATGATATAGTTAGTGATGACCTAAATATAGAGAGCCGAGAAAAAAATAAAAATGAAGGCGGACCAGAAGATGAAAAAGCATGAAAAAGCTGAAACTACAGTGCTCGCAAAGTGGCTGAACCTCACCAAGAGCACGTTTATTGACAGAAGTAGCCTTCCCCTAGTAAAACTAGTACAGAGAAATTTCAGTTCGCAAGAAGTTCTAGCAAATCTCCGGCGTAAATTCGTCATAGTCCCAGCAGACAAAGCTCCAGATATAATATTCATATCTAAATATTACTATAACCAAGTGCTGATTAAAGAATTGTGTATGAGCACACCATCGCCGAATACGTCGGTCGTTGAAACAATGCGACATATTGACAGTAGTACCCTTCCCCTAGTAAAAGAAGTACTGAGAAATTTCAGTTCGCAAGAAGTTCTAGCAAACCTCCAGAGTAAATTCGTCATAGTCCCAGCAGACAAAGCCCCAAATATAATATTCATATGTAAATATTACTATTAGCAGGTGCTATTTAAGGAATTGAGTATAACCATACCATCGCCGAATACGTCTACTTGCTCTCATCTCAGGGACAATCCACGGGTGTAATACCTATGGGCCGTCATAGCTCAGTCGGTAGAGCATCGGCGCTATAAGCCGGGGTCGTGAGCTCGAATCCCGCTGACGACCAATTTATTCTTTCTCTCTCAAAAGTCATTTCATACTTACTCCCAATAGGATTTACTCTGGAAGATTTATTTACCAACCACAAAACTTTCCTCAAGGAAAGAGGTATTTGTCTTCCAACCACTTATAACGAAAGTGTACTGAACTCCAAAAACTCAATAAAAAGCTAGATTCATAGCTCGTTCTAGAAACTGCACCACCAAGCTTGTTTCAATCCTGTTCACGAGGGTCTTTCAGGAGGCAAAAGCATTTTGGAGCAATTGCGCCACTATTTCTAAAAACTAGTGGAATACATGTGGATATTGAAAACCCCAGAATGTCTTACAGAAGAAATTGACGCTAAAGGTTACATACCGTACAGACATGTATCCACATGGGATTTCTCGACTCAAGCATATAGGCGTTCCATTGGGTACTAATTGCGCACCCCTTTTGGCTGAGCTGTATATATTCTCTTATGAATACGACTATATGCAGACGCTTTCAAAAACAGATAATTTCAGAGCCCGTTTCTTCTCATTCATCAAACGCTATATACACGATCTTCTTGCAGAGGATAGTCGCTATATAAATGACGTAGTGAAGGATATATATCCACCTTTACTGGATTTGAAGGAAACTACAGATGGCCCTAATGGCACGTCTTATTTAGACCTTATCTCTACAAAAATGAAGCGGGTCTTCTCTCACGTCGATTTTACGACAAAAGAGATGATTACAATTTCGACATCGTAAACTATCCCTATCTGGACAGTAATGTACCAGAGGGACCTGCATATATCGTAAACATATCTCGCCTAGTAGCATTTGCTAGACCTTGTGTTATATATGAAGATTTTAATCACCGTCACAAAACATTATTGCAAAAAAAAACAACAAAAAACAGGGTATACCAACCACCAAGCGCCTACACTCGAAGATTATCAAATTTGGCGATAGATATCGCATGCTGATGGTAAAATTTGAGCACAGCGTGCAAGAGCTATGGCGGTACCATCCGTAACTTGTGTATAATTCCGTTTAAACCGGGTCTAGGGGCCGTACGAATCCATGTTCTTCAAGATCCTAATTGTGTTCATATGAACAGTCACAATCAAAGTGTTACTGAGATACATCATTATCTAGATATTGATTTTAAAACGAATATCATATGGATTAAGAATACTGATCAGCGATACGGATTTGGTATTTTTGGAACTGTTATATGAAACATGAAATAGGTCTTTAGATTATGGACACGGATATCCGACGGCTGAAGAATGAATGACGGACCAGACGGTTGTAATTATGCATTTTAACTTTCTACTGATAATTTGATGTATAGGAAAACAGTCTATTTTAGCCTTTGAACCCCGATAAAGCTGGCATAGCATTGACCCAGATATCATTGTGCGGAGTGAATGAAGTGGCGATCTATTAGCAGTGGGAATCGCTTCTGATGTCAACAAACAATGAAATATAATCGTGAGCGGCAATAAATTGAAGTGAGGTGGGACGAATTGATATCTGGCGACTAAAAAGCAACCATATGACTCTATAGGGAAGCATACATCGGTAACTAACATTTAGACCCGAGAATACGATGGAGTCTCCGACGTAGCCTTAAGCCCAAGTCCCACTTAGGCGAATTCCTTTACGAAGCTTGACGATTTAAGATCGTAAGTATTGGTAAGATTCTCGCAAGCTATTCGTAAAGACATTCGCCATGATTCGTAAGCCATCGCTTCAATTCGTAAGAAAATCGTCGCCACGGTTTTATCGCCGCGTCAATTTCAAAATGTTCAAAAAATTCGCCAAGCAATGCGATTTTGCCTTAAGTCTCAAATATTCGTAATTTTATCGTAAGTCGTCGTAACTACGTTGTAATGCATCGTAATTAAGTCGTAATTTAATCGCCTTATTGGTAACAGTTCCGTTAATAATCGTCAAATGAAAAATAAATACTAATAGTTACGATAAAGCCCAAGACCCACTTAAGCGAAGTTGTTTACGAAACTTTGCGATGTATTGGTCGTAATGTTTCGTAATAAATCGCTTTACAAAAACCGGTTTTCCCGTCATTTGGGGCGAATAGATACGACATGTTTTACGAGTAATTACGACTGTTTGCGATGCAGTTACCAAGAAATACGATACTTTTACAACAGTTAGCGATATTCGCACCCAAATTTAGGCGAATCAGTGCGATACAGTTGCGAATATGTGCGATGTATTTGCGAACATTTACGAAGTGCATACGACTACTTGCCATTATTTCACGATGTCTCGCGAATACGTACGAAGGTTTTACGACGTTGTTATGACAGTTTGGGTAAAATGTTTACGATTACTTCGTATACCATCGTTTCCTGTCGTAAATTATCGTAACTATAGTGTTTATTTTTCTCTTGACGATTATTAACGGAACTGTTACAAATAAGGCGATTAAATTACGACTTAATTACGATGCACTACAACGTAGTTACGACGACTTACGATTGTTTACGATAACATTACGAATATTTGAGACTTAAGGCAAAATCGCATTGCTTGGCGAATTTTTTGAACATTTTGAAATTGGCGAATGTCTTTACGAATAGCTTGCGAGAATCTTACCAATACTTACGATCTTAAATCGTCAAGCTTCGTAAAGGAATTCGCCTAAGTGGGACTTGGGCTTTACTTAGGAAACGATTGTATACGAAGAAATCGTAAACATTTGGCCCAACCTGTCATAACAACGTCCTAAAAACGTCGTAAAACCTTCGTACGTATTCGCAAGACATCGTGAAATAATGGCAAGTAGTCGTATGCACTTCGTAAATGTTCGCAAATACATCGCACATATTCGCAACTGTTTCGCTCTGATTCGCCTAAATTTGGGTGCGAATATCGCTAACTGTCGTAAAAGTATCGTATTTCTTTGTAACTGCATCGCAAACAGTCGTAATTATTCGTAAAACATGTCGTATCTATTCGCCCCAAATGACGGGAAAAATCGGCTTTTGTAAAGCGATTTATTACGAAACATTACGACCAATACATCGCAAAGTTTCGTAAACATTTTCGCTTAAGTGGGACTTGGGCTTTAGTATCTTAGCCGCGCTTTTATTTCAGATTTTAATGTGGAGACTATGAAGTATCCACACGGCCCCTAGCACCGGCTTAAGCGGGATTAGATCGGGAGCTGTGATGACAGATCAGCTCAAACAAATCATGAATGAGAATCGTGGACGACTGATGGCGTAAACGCCTCAACATGAGGAAACCTGGTAAATGTAATAATACCCAGAGAAACTAACCTGTAATTCCCGACGTCGTACGACTTAAATTTCCCACCAAAACAATAAAACTACATATATTTGTTGAGTGACATGTACAGAGGGCGGGCCTCGAGGACAGTCCACCATCAGAATCCTGCCATATACAGGTAGTAAATTGGAGCGATATGCAATTTCAATTGTTTCAGTAATGTTTAATCTATTGTGCAAAATTTCGGCTTTGCCTTGACCCGTTTTGTCTAATAACATAGATTCATCTATTTTCGCCATCAAAATCCGGTACTTGAAACAAGTTGGATTGGACGATGGTGGCCTTATGTTTTCATTAAGCAACTTCCAATGAGGGCGTCCGATGAAACTCGACCCTTCCACCATATTTACCAACTTTCCCGCCG
This sequence comes from Hanleya hanleyi, assembly GCA_036873755.1. Classification (NCBI taxonomy): domain Eukaryota; kingdom Metazoa; phylum Mollusca; class Polyplacophora; order Lepidopleurida; family Hanleyidae; genus Hanleya; species Hanleya hanleyi. Next base: position 32,335 of record JAVTVY010008853.1, on the reverse strand, counting down.
ATCGGTTGATCGATTCCAGACAAGATCTGTGAAAGTTTTTGGATTATGGACGCGGATATTCTCTAATGGACGACGACTGAATTATGAATGACGGACCAGACGCTTGTAATTGTGTGGAAGACTAGTTCAAACTAATTTTGCCTCTAAATGTATCGATTAATAGCAAAACTGAACACTTTTCGTTCCATTAGGGCATTTTTTTTAATTCTCGCTCAACGCACCCTTTTGAAGCCAAGTTGGGCAAATCGATGCAACTGTCAACCTGCTACTTGGAAATCTGACGATTTTGATTAAAACCAGGAAGAACTTATAGATACAAGCGCCCAGTCCGTCATTCAATATTCAGCCGTCGTCCATTAAAGAATTTCCGCGTCCATAATTCAAAGACATAATTCAAATAATAATATTAGCACCCAATTAAAAGGGTAAATCATAGTATATATAAAACTAGGCTAATTTCTTGCAAGACATAAGCAATAGTCAACAGTTTTCAATGATGCCAGCAAGACATCCTGATGTTCCAAAAATATCAAATCCATATCGCCGATCAGTATTCTGAATCCAAATGATATACGTTGTAAAATAGTTATCTAGATTATGATGTATCTCAGTCACGCTTTGATTGTGACTGTTCATATGAACACTGTGAGGATCTTGAAATACATCGGTTCATACGGCCCCTAGCCCCGGGGCTATATAGACTCAACCTGCTCACTGGGCTGATACGCAGGAGCAAGCTGGCGTATTCTATCCCAGAAAACAATCGCTCACTACTATTTGTATTGGAGACGGCCGGATTCTGGTCCAGAGCCTGCCTTCTCACGACCACGTCATGAGTCTGTAGCACTCCAAGTCTGTTATTTTTGTGCTTGTTTTGATTTCGACGTCTACGACTGTTTGATTGTAATAGCTAAATTTAATTCATGATACTCTAACAAAGCCAACAGGCTCGCCGGCGAGCGTAGAACATGCCAAACCCTTAATGTCATGGTCAACGACAATAAAAACGTCTAGTGATTTGTAATCACAGTGGGTAGTGAACATACCATACCATATAGAAACCTATTTTAATATCCTTGACCGTCGTGATATGACTGAAACAATGTTGAAAACGACGTTAAATCCTACTCACTCACTCACTCCTTGATCGCTATATAGACGATCTCCTTGTACAGGAAAATTCCTACATTAGTGTCGCTGTGAAGGACATATACCGCTCTCATTGGATTTGAAGGGAACTACTCATCGCCCAGGTGGAACATCATATCTGGACCTATTACTTTACAATGACTAGGGCTTTCTCACGCGTTCACTCTACGACAAGAGAGGCAATTACAATTTTGACATAGTTAGCTACTCACTTCTGGGTAACAACATTGCCTGGAATTATTTGCTGCATCACGTGCAGACTGTGACGATTTTAATCAACGCCACAGAAATGTTTTACAGAAACTTGTCAAACAGGGATATACCACCAAACGCCTCCATTCAAAAGTTTCTGAAAATCTGTGATAAATATGAGCGTGAGCTGGGGGCTGTTTGAATATCATGTGTTTCCACCTCCATGGTACGATCAAAGCGTGACTGAGATGCATATTCTGGAAAACGACTTGGAAATTGATTTGGACAAAGAATAATGATCACTGATCAGGATTCTATGTGAAGAACACTAGTAGTAGGTAGACGGCATTTAAACGCTCATTGACCTCATTAATTGTTCCCCCGGGTAAAATTTGAGGTGGAACTTGATCACGTGACGATCATGTGATCGTTGGGGAGGAAAACTACCTTCAACACAGAAGAGTTCCAATCTAGGGGGAGGTAACTCTGGGTGACTATAGTTCCGGCAAAGGGCCCCTGGGCATGTATTCTTTCGCGGTGATGCGGTCTGGCGGTAATGCGTTCGCGGAAGAAAGCTTCCGCGGAGAAAAAGTAGTCCCCAGACTTCAAATACGCTGCATGGTCCGATTGGGTCGAGTGAGGTATCAAAGTGAAGCATTCGTGAAGGGGCATCCAGTCATGCGTGGGTGCATGTAAAATTAGGATTTTTCCCGAAACTATAAAAAGCGGAACACGGACTTTACCCCTAAAATAGGGGAAAACACCTATCAACCCTAGCCAAAAGGGCTAATGTCGGTCCCCGGGCTTATTGGAACCTGCTTATCGAGTCAATGGGGTGGGTGCATGTAAAATTAGGATTTTTTCCCGAAACTATAAAAAGCGGAACACGGACTTTACCCCTAAAATAGGGGAAAACCTCTATCACCTCTAGCCAAAGGGCTAATATCAGTCCCCGGGCTTATTCGGGCCTGCTTATCCAGTCAATGGGGTGGGTGCATGTAAAATTAGGATTATTTCCCGAAAATATAAAAAGCGGAACTCGGACTTTAACCCTACAATAGGGGTCTGTATTATACAATATAAGGGAAAATGCCTGTATGGGGGGAGGAGTGGTCAAATTTTTTGTGGGCTTTACTATGGCTTGTGGGGTCTCGTTTTTCTCGTCTCGCCAAGAAAATGACAATGGGAAGGGTCCCGGGGCGAATCGGTGAAATTTTTGGGAAAAGTACCGGCTAGGCCTGTATATAGGCCTATAGGCTGGCTATAGGGGGTATAGGTTCAACCTGGGAAATTCACACACGTTCATTGTGATATGGGTTGCTTGGATTTGTTTTTCACGTCTAGTCATTGAGAACACGATGGGAAAGGTCACGGAGCGCAACGGTGAAATTTTGGGAAAAGTACCATATAGCCCATATAGTCCCATACTGGCTATATGGGGGTATAGGTTCAACCTTGGAAATTCACACACGTTCATTGTGATATGGGCTGTTTGGATTTGTTTTTCACGTCTCGTCATTTAGAACACGATGGGAAGGGTCCCGGAGCGAAACGGTGAAATTTTTGGAAAAGTTCGCCGAGGCCTATACTGCATGGCTATGGGGGTATAGGCCCATACGGGGTGGACGTTTTGGGGTCTAGGTGAGCCCCTAATGATCCTATGATGTCGTATGAGATCTTATTTTGAAGCTCTCGTGGAGGAGCATCCGACTGGACTAATGGTTCGTCCGTTTTCAATAGGTGGCGCATGCGCAGTCTGGCCGTAGTATAGAAAGTAGGCAATTTGAGGGGGGGTATGTGGGTGTGTGTTTGGGTTAGAGATGCACCGCTATGGGTGCGAATGGGTCGTGGAAGGTGTCAAAGTGAAGCTTGTGTGGGTTAGAGTCAGAATGGTGTGTTTTTAAGTGCAAGTCGCGTCAATCTGCGCATGCGCAGTTGGTTGTAGTAAGTAAAGTGGCCATTTTGGGGCAGTACAGGAAGGTATTTGGGGCCGAGATGGACCATCCTTGGTCCGAATGCGTCTTGGAAGGTGTCATGTTGTAGCTCTCGGGGTGTAGACCCCGATTTGAGGGCTGCCCACGTCAGCTGTGACGTCATCGGTGACGTCATCAGTACGAGTAGTAACGAAAGTGGGAATTTTAGGGCACTGAAGGATGATATTTGGGGTAGAGAGGGACCATCCTTGGTCCGAATGCGTCGTGGGAGGTGTCATCTTGCAGCTCTCGGGGTGTAGACCCCGATTTGTGTGCTGCCCACGTCACCTGTGACGTCATCGGTGACGTCATCAGTACGAGTAGTAGGGAAAGTGGGCATTTTGGGGCAGTGAAGGAAGGTATTTGGGGTAGAGATGGACCATCTTTCGTCCGAATGTGTCTAGGGAAGTGTCATGTTGTAGCTCTCGGGGTGTACATCCCGATTTGAGGGATGTCCGCGTCACCTGTGACGTCATCGGTGACGTCATCAGTACGAGTAGTAACGAAAGTGGGCATTTTAGGGCAGTACAGGAAGGTATTTGGGGTAGAGAGGGACCATCTTTGGTCCAAATGTGTCAAGGGAAGTGTCATGTTGTAGCTCTCGGGATGTACATCCCGATTTGAGGGATGTCCGCGTCATCTGTGACGTCATCGGTGACGTCATCAGTACGAGTAGTAGCGAAAGTGGGCATTTTAGGGCAGTGAAGGAAGGTATTTGGGATCGAGAGGGACCATCCTTGGTCCGAATGCGTCGTGGGAGGTGTCATCTTGTAGCTCTCGGGGGTACATCCCGATTTGAGGGATGTTAACGTCATCTGTGACGTCATTGTTGACGTCATCAGTACGAGTAGTAGCGAAAGTGGGCATTTTGGGGCAGTGAAGGAAGGTATTTGGGGTAGAGATGGACCATCGTTGGTCCGAATGCGTCGTGGAAGGTGTCATCTTGTAGCCTTCAGGGTGCAGACCCCGATTTGAGGGATGTCCACAGCATCTGTGACGTCATTGTTGACGTCATCAGTAGGAGTAGTAGCGAAAGTGGGCATTTTGGGGCGGTGGAGAAAGGGATTTGGGGTAGGGATGGACCATCCTTGGTCCGAATGCGTCGTGGGGGGTCATCTTGTAGCTCTCGGGGTGTAGCCCACGACTTGAGAGATGTCCACAGCATCTGTGACGTCATCGGTGACGTCATCAGTACGAGTAATAGCGAAAGAGGGCATTTTCGGGGAGTGAAGGAAGGATTAGTAGTATAAAAGCGCATTTCGAGCCCTTTTGACCTAGCGGCGCAAGGCGCAATGAGAGTATTCGCGCGTGTGTGTGCGTGTGTGTGTGTGTGTATGCTTGCGTGTACGCGTGTGAGTGTGCTTTCGTGTGTGTGTGCGTGTATGTGTGTGTGTATGCGTGTGTGTGTGCGTGTGTGTATGCATGTGTGTGTATGCGTCTGTGTGTGCTTGCGAGAGTGTGTATGCGTGTGTGTATGCGTGCGTGCATGTGTATGTGTATACTTGCGTGTGTGTACGCGTGTGCGTGTATGCGTCTGTGTGTATGTGTGCGCGTGCATGTGCGTATGTGTGTGTATGCGTGTATGTGTGTATGCGTGATGTGGCGGTGATTACGAGCTTGGTAGGATTCTAGATTAACCTGGGAAGGATGGGCAGTTCCATTTGGACCAATCAGCGGTCGAGAAAAAGAACCGCGCGTGCATCCGGGGACTTCACGTCCGCGCGTCCATCCGGGTACTTCACCTTACGCGTGTCTACGTGACCGGAACTGACCTTTGACCCCTGCGCGCGCTAACAATACCGGATAAAAATTGCGCGCAGGGGTCAAAGGTCAGTTCCGGTCACGTGAACGGAAGCGGAAGTGACCTCACAGAGGTCATATGCAAATATCACTCCGAGCTCTGAGCTCCACAGGATTTGAGCTCCAAGAGCTCCGATCCAAGAGCTCTGCCACACGGGAGCTCCCACCACTACCACCGGGCGTTGACGCCTGTCAACGCCCGGTGGTGGCGGTGGTGGCGGTGGTGGTGGTTGTGGTGGTGGTGGTGGAATGTGGTGGTGGTGGTGTGTGTGTGTGTGTGTGTGTGTGTGTGTGGTAGTGTGTGTTGGTGGTGGTGTCTGTACATATATCATACACACACGCATACGCAGGCAAACACACACGCACACACACACATACACACATACACAGAGACGCATACACACATACACATAGACTCAAACACACACACACGCGTAAACACACTCGCAAGCACACACACATACACACGCACACACACATACACACAGACGTATACACACACGCAAGCACACACACATTCACACGCACACATACACACACACGCACACACACGCGCGCATACTCATTGCGCCTTGTGCCGCTAGGTGAAAAGGCCTCGAAATGCGCTTTTAAACTACTAATCCTTCCTTCACTCCCCTAAAATGCCCACTTTCGCTACTACTTGTACTGATGAAGTCACCGATGACGTCACAGATGCTGTGGACATCTCTCAAATCGTGGTCTACATCCCGAGAGCTACAAGATGACACCCACACGACGCATTCGGACCAAGGATGGTCCATCCCTACCTCACATCCCTTTCTTCACCGCCCCAAAATGCCCACTTTCGCTACTGCTCGTACTGATGACGTCACCAATGACGTCACAGATGACGCGAACATCCCTAAAATGGGGATGTACACCATGAAAGCTGCAAGATGACACCTCCCACGACACATTCGGACCAAGGATGGTCCCTCTCTGCGCTTTCCTAAAATGCCCACTTTCGCTACTACTCGTACTGATGACGTCACTAATGACGCCACAGATGACGTGAACATCCCTCAAATCGGGATTACACCCCGTGAGCTACAACATGACACCCCGCGCGGTCCATTCGGACCAATAGTGGTCCATCTCTACACCAAATACCTTCCCTCACTTCCCCAAAATGTCCAGTTTCGCTACTACTCCTACTGGTGACGTCACCGATGACGTCACAGATGACGCGAACATCCCTCAAATCGGGGTCTACACCCCGAGAGCTACAACATGACACTTCCCTAGACACATTCGGACCAAAGATGGTCCCTCTCTATCCCAAATACCTTCCTGTACTGCCCTAAAATCCCCACTTTCGCTACTACTCGTACTGATGACGTCACCGATGACGTCACAGGTGACGCGGACATCCCTCAAATCGGGATGTACACCCCGAGAGCTACAACATGACACTTCCCCAGACACATTCGGACCAAAGATGGTCCATCTCTACCCCAATTACCTTCCTTCACTGCCCCAAAATGCCCACTTTCCCTACTACTCGTACTGATGACGTCACCGATGACGTCACAGGTGACGTGGGCAGCCCTCAAATCGGGGTCTACACCCCGAGAGCTACAAGATGATACCTCCCAGGACGCATTCGGACCGAGGATGGTCCATCTCGACCCCAAATACCTTCCGGTACTGCCACAAAATGGCCACTTTACTTACTACAGCCAACTGCGCATGCGCAGATTGACGCGACTTGCACTTAAAAACACATCATTCTGACTCTAACCCACACAAGCTTCACTTTGACACCTTCCACGACCCATTCGGACGCATATCGGTGCATCTCTACCCCAAACACACACCCACATACCCCCCAAAATGCCTGCTTTCTATACTACGGCCAGACTGCGCATGCGCAACCTATTGAAAACGGACGAACCATTAGTTCAGTCGGATGCTCCTCCACGAGAGCTTCAAAATAAGATCTCATACGACATCATAGGATCATTAGGGGCTCACCTAGACCCCAAAACGTCCATCCCGTATGGGCCTATACCCCCATAGCCATGCAGTATAGGTTTCGCTCCGGGACCCTTCCCATCGTGTTCTAAATGACGAGACGTGAAAAACAAATCCAAACAGCCCATATCACAATGAACGTGTGTGAATTTCCAAGGTTGAACCTATACCCCCATATAGCCAGTATGGGACTATATGGGCTATATGGTACTTTTCCAAAAATTTCACCGTTGCGCTCCGGGACCCTTCCCATTGTCATTTTCTTGGCGAGACGAGAAAAACGAGACCCCACAAGCCATAGTAAAGCCCACAAAAAAATTGACCACCCCTCCCCCCATACAGGCATTTCCCCTTATATTGTATAATACAGACCCCTATTGTAGGGGTAAAGTCCGTTTTCCGCTTTTTATATTTTCGGGAAATAATCCTAATTTTACATGCACCCACCTCATTGACTGGATAAGCAGGCCCGAATAAGCCCGGGGACTGATATTAGCCCTTTTGGCTAGAGTTGATAGGTGTTTTCCCCTATTTTAGGGATAAAGTCCGTATTCCGCTTTCTATAGTTTCGGGAAAAAATCCTAATGTTACATGCACCCACCCCATTGACTTGATAGGCAGGTCCCTTTAAGCCCGGGGACCGATATTAGCCCTTTTGGCTAGAGGTGATAGAGGTTTTCCCCTATTTTAGGGGTAAAGTCCGTGTTCCGCTTTTTATAGTTTCGAGAAAAAATCCTAATTTTACATGCACCCACTCCATTGACTCGATAAGCAGGTTCCAATAAGCCCGGGGCCTGATATTAGCCCTTTTGGCTAGGGTTGATAGGTGTTTTCCCCTATTTTAGGGGTAAAGTCCGTGTTCCGCTTTTTATAGTTTCGGGAAAAATCCTAATTTTACATGCACCCACCCATGACTGGATACCCCTTCACGAATGCTTCACTTTGATACCTCACTCGACCCAATCGGACCATGCAGCGTATTTGAAGTCTGGGGACTACTTTTTCTCCGCGGAAGCTTTCTTCCGCGACCGCATTACCGCCAGACCGCATCACCGCGAAAGAATACATGCCCAGGGGCCCTTTGCCGGAACTATAGTCACCCAGAGTTACCTCCGCCTAGATTGGAACTCTTCTGTGTTGAAGGTAGTTTTCCTCCCCAACGATCACATGATCGTCACGTGATCAAGTTCCACCTCAAATTTTACCCGGGGGAACAATTAATGAGGTCAATGCGCGGTTAATTGCCGTCTACCTACTACTAACACTGTCATGTCTTGCGGGCATCTTTGAAAATTGTTCACCGCTCTTCTATTGTAGGAAACCATATTGTGCTTTTATTATTTTTATCTCATACACATTTTGAATTGGCTAAAACAAAACAGATCTTTCGATTATTCCGCGAAAATTCCTTTAAGGACAAATGGCAGACCTGATTCTTTCTGCCGAATTCGAATTGGGTAAAATCATCAGTACTTTGAATGAACAATGGCGGCCATAGTGTGTAACCGATAAATTTCACCTGATTAAGGTATAGAGCTCCTCGCCTATCGATCACGTACAACAACCTTTGCACCGATCAAGTCAAGCGAGCGAAACCAGGACGTTCGTTTGGAAATATACATCTTATAAGATATATGAAGATGCAGTGCAGTGGCCTGTAGAACCTTGATAAATATTTAGAAAATTTTGAGAAAAATAAAACATGCAACGATTTTGTGATCGGCAACGCTTCGCAGGTCACGTTACTGCCAGTTGTTTTGCGATACGGGTCACATCGGCGTACACTTCAAAGGAACAATATGCAGTTTAACATTGGAAAATATAAAAGTTCGAGAAAATGAGTCCTGTACCTGATCAGTAATTCCTTTATCCCTAGGTTTGGAGATATATGATGACTGTGGATACAAGATGAAATCTTCCAAGATTGCTTTGGATGTGATCAAGAAAATGGGTTCACCTAAACTGGCTCTCTGCCCCGTGAAAGACAATCGTACTTCTGGTATTCGAGCAGGTAAGTCATACTTGACTGAGAATTGCGATTCATCATATCACACTAGCGCACCCCGGCTATTGTCCATAAATTGTTTTTGGACAATATACTAATGAACATTAATTAATTAATTTTCAACAAAGAAAAGAGAACAGGAGGTTAACTTGAAAACTAAAATTTAGGCACTTGAGGAAGGAAAATACAAATAACAATACGAATATACAAGAATCTAAATTGGATATGCTAAATATTGCAAAAAAACAACTGAGAAAAAAACGAAATTGATGGTATAATGGATAGGACGAAAGCCGTCTTTTTCCCAATCTGTAGCAAGTCGACTAAGTTAATGTATACTTTGAGTTTCAACACAGACTCACTGTCCGAATGTGCATGTTTCACCAAAATCGGGGAAATTAAATCCAATATTCAAATTGACTTGACCCTAACGAGTTACCATCTCACAGATTTTGGTGAAACATCTGTGTTGAAACTCAAAGCATACACACCTTAAGCTTGGATCAAGCATTGGAAAGTGCATACACAGTTTGAAATATATGTATTAAGGCAGTGTGCCGTCACTGGACCTAGATATCATCGCAACAGACCACCATAGAATACCATGCTTTATTTGCAGTTTACTCTGTGTAATAAAATCGTAAAAAATTACAATAAATATTTTCCGACACAGATCGCAATGGTCTTTCATTTGATGGAAACTTTACTTGAGGGTTCGCGATCACTTTAATACTAGTCTTAATTTAAATGAAAGAGTTCAACCCCATATTCAAAACGATAATCTTTTTTTCTAAATGGAGTATTAAGCAGGATATGGTGGATTAGAAACTAATAATTTATCCCCACGCGGGTCACCATTACGACTAGAGGTACATGTATGACGCCAGTACGACCCCTTTCAGCTGTGTCTGCGATGAGAAACTAGCCAGTCAGGCTGTGTGGTTTGAGATGTTCAAAGAGGATTTCTCTGTGCGCTTGTCTACAGAATCCAGCAATGAAAACAACTTATGCATAATTAAGCCAAATTTAAAAATATGAAAACTGACAAATGTTTAGGTCTTCAAGGGTTTTTCATAGACTTCTATTATACGTTGAAAGGGTAAACGGGATTTTATTTTGAGATTAATGAACTTAGTGTTTAAAAGAATATCTATAGATAAGAAACCAGGCGTGATCAATATTTTATTGCCGTGGTGCATGTGGGCATCTTGAATGATATGTCTATTAAGTAATCTGATGGAAAGCGATAAACTATGTGACCGTTAGACAGAAGAAACGAGTAGTAGGTAGCATGCACCCGTCACATAAACCCCTCAATTGCGCATGCGCGAGAACCTTTTTTGACGTCATTTGGGGCGGAGCGAGGGGGTTATTTGGGCGGAGCGAGGGGGTTGGGGGCGTGGCCTATGAGTGCACTTGCACTGAAAGTGTGTTTCAAGATGGCGGCTTGTTTTTGTATGGGAGGGTGGTTTGTATTCAAGATGGCGGCTTGTTTTAGTATGGGAGGGGTGGTTTGGATTCAAGATGGCGGCTTGTTTTAGTATGGGAGGGGTGGTCGGATTCAAGATGGCGGCTTGTTTTAGTATGGGAGGGGTGGTTGGATTCAAGATGGCGGCTTGTTTTAGTATGGGAGGGGTGGTCGGATTCAAGATGGCGGCTTGTTTTAGTATGGGAGGGGTGGTCGGATTCAAGATGGCGGCTTGTTTTAGTATGGGAGGGGTGGTCGGATTCAAGATGGCGGCTTGTTTGTGTGTGTAATGGGTTTTTCCCCAGCCCTCATTTGCATATGTTCTTTTCAAGATCCCCAGCATGTCACTTTCCCGATCCCCAGCCCTCATTTGCATATGTGTTTCAAGATCCCCAGCCTGTCACTTTCCCGATCCCCAGCCCTCATTTGCATATTGGGTTTTTCCCCAGCCCTCATTTGCATATGTTCTTTTCAAGATCCCCAGCATGTCACTTTCCCGATCCCCAGCCCTCATTTGCATATGTGTTTCAAGATCCCCAGCCTGTCACTTTCCCGATCCCCAGCCCTCATTTGCATATGTGTTTCAAGATGGCGGCTTGTTTTTGTGGGTTGGGGGTGGTCGTGTTCAAGATGGCGGCTTGTTTTTGTAGGGTGGAGGTGGTCGTGTTCAAGATGGCGGTCTGTTGTCCGCTGAAAATATGCAAATGAGGTGAATGGGCTATAAAAGGAGTTCATTTTTAGGGAGAGGGGTGTATTCCAATCGGCCTTACCTGATCTGTCTCCCAGCCAGCCTGCCTGCATCTTTGCCTTGCTTGCCTATCCGCTTGTATGAGACGAAAAGCATGAGACGTGGAGAAGATTTTCCCTTCGACCCAGCCGCACCTCCGGTTGAAGTCTTGCCTGAAGATGGACGTGTCAGGGCCATTTATCAACGACACTGGGCTACCATACGCCATTGTTTTCATCGTGATCGTCGGTAAGGAAAACATGTATTGATCTGGCGAGATTGTATTACAAAAAATTCAGAGTTTTTTTTTTTCACTGTTAATTGTATTTAAAAATTCAATACTTACATATAATTGGTATTAAATTCAATTGTGAATACGTTCATTGTGTGTTAATAAAAAAATTGGTGAAAATTAAAAAAAATGTGTTTTTGTTCCTTTTTTAATAGTCAAATAGCTCCAAAAACGTCTATTTCCATTCTTGCGCATGCGCAGAATGCTGATAGTTTAACCCACACCAGTCCATCAGATGGCCCTTCATCTCACCTTCACATTGATACCTCACTCGGCTCCATCGGGTCACTAGGGGCTTCCCTAACGCCAAAAAGGTTATTTTGCAGATCCATATGAACACCTTGTGTACGAGGATTTTTTTTTTTTTTTTTTTTTTTATTTTGGAGGTAGTGGGTCGAGTGAGGTATCAAATTGAAGCTGACGTGAAATGCTTCACATGGATACCTCACTCGACCCGATTGCACCACTAGGGGCGCCTCTAACCCAAAAAGGGATATTTTGAAGATGACGCATGCGCAGAATGCTGATAGTTCAACCCACACCCAGTCTATCAGATGCGCCTTCACGTTACCTTCAATTTGATACCTCACTCGACCCGATTGCACCATTAGGGACGTCTCTAACCTCAAAAAGGCTATTTTTGAAGATTGATAGGACCCACGATGGCAGCATCCCTTCACGTGCCTCATCGCTGGACCGACCGGGTCGGGAAAATCACATTTTGTTCAACGTCTCATCCAACATGGGTCCGCCCTGATTTCACCGCCTCTAGCGCGTATCCTGTGGTGTTATGGCGCTTGGCAGCCCGCGTACGAGGCACTGGCCCGTGTCCCAGGACTCACTTTAGTGGAAGGTTTACCGCCTGAAGACATACCTCCAGACACCTTGGTCGTGGTAGACGATCTCATGACGGAAACGGACAGTCGAATCACCCGTCTCTTTACCAAAGGCAGCCATCATCGTCGATTGAGCATTATCTACATCGTACAGAATCTTTTCAGTAAAAATAAAGAACACCGGAACATTAGTTTGAATGCTCAGTATGTGGTGTTATTCAAAAACCCCAGAGACGCGTCACAAATTACCCACCTGGCTCAACAGATGTACCCTAAGAACACGGCCTTTGTACGAGAAGCCTTTGAAGATGCCACCCAACCTGCTCACGGCTATCTCCTCATCGACTTGAAACAAGACACGCCCTCCCCTCTGCGATTGCGTACCCTGATTTTTCCCGGTGAACTACAGACGGTGTACACCCCCAAATGAGAGAGAGAGAGAGGATAAAAGAAGAAGACCACGGTCTCGAGCCTTCATTCTATCAACATGGCTGCAAGGCTACGCAAGCACGCCGCGGCATTGCGCGTAATGCGCAGCGCGCCCCCGGAAGTAGGCCGGGCCCTAGTGCGCGGCGCGGATCGGGACTTGGTCCGGTGTTTGTGTGAAGTCGCTCATAATCTTTTAAAAGGCAATGTCCCCCTCAGTCCTGTGCAGAAAGGAAAATTGCAACGGCACAAGGCGGGTCTCCGAACATTGGTCAAGAAAACGGGTAGTGTCAAGCAGAAGAAACAGGTGTTACAGCGCGGTGGATTTCTCGGCGCACTCCTGGCGCCCTTAGCCGCTACTGTACTAGGCCCGTTACTCGGGTCCATCTTGGGACGCTAACAGCATGGAACATACGAAAAAAATGATGCTGGTCGAACCTCGACTGTTACAGAGTTTAGCCGGGGTCAAAGGTCAGTTCCGGTGACCTTTAGCGACGTACACCAAACAGAAGCGAGTATTTAAAATCCGTCACAGAGCTCTCGTCCAATCAGAAGCGAGTATTTTGACCCAGTGCATTATGGGACATATCCAAGATGGCGGTTCCAAAATGACGGATCCAACATGGCGGCTCCAAAATGGCGGCGTATGAGAGCTTCTGGACATGGACCTGATCCGGTCACGTGAACGGAAGCGGAAGTGACCTCACAGAGGTCATATGCAAATGTCACTTCCGACCTCAGCTAGCGTGCTATAAAAGGGAAGCGGCCTGACCGTTTCATCAGACACTCTGTCAACCACCAAGATGTTCACTTGTACTACGTGCTCGAAATCATTCACTCGTCTGCACGACTTGCGCCGCCATGAGGCTACCAAGCACGAAGGAACCGCCCGGTATAACTGTACGATATGTACACTGTCGTTTCAGCGCCCGGATCATTTACAGCGCCACACACGTGCACGCCATGAAGTACCCAAGCGTCCATGCGAAGAATGTGGTCGGCTTTTCAAACTGACCAGTCAGTTGCTGCGACACCAACGCACACGACACCCTGTTCGGCAGCCACGTTTGCAGGTAGAAGAGCCCGTAGGCATCAATATCGAAACAGGGGAAACTCCCACCCATCGCACGAGGGACGATGATGATGTCGCCTTAATTCAACAGTCAAATTCCGACGACAAGACCTTGGGCCAGATTTTGTACGACGTGGAGGGTAAAGTACACTTCGTGGGCGAACCCATAAATGTTCCCAGCGATCTGTCACACGAAGACCATCCAGTGAGTGACATTTATCGGCGCCATTGGCCCATGATCCGGCACTGTTTCTACCGTCATCGCCCTATTCAAGATGTCTACAATTTCCGACTGACTGACCTCACCCGACTACGCAACTACGTGGAAGCCATCTTCAATGACCAAGCTACGTCCTTCAAATTAAATCTGGCGTTTGGCTATGTGCTGCAGCATAAGGACACAGACCAAGCCCGATATTTTTACCCGAGCAGTAACATCCGGGTATTTGACCAACCGTTTACCATCATTAACCGGGCGTCGCTAGAGACGATGCTGGAGAAACTGAACACCGTGGATCCCTTGGAATGGACCCAACAACAACGCCCCAACACCAAGTGGACAGTGGAGAGTGTGACCAATGTTACGTTTTTCGTTACCAAGCTGACCGACCACCCCCATCGGCTGAATGCGTCACTCATGCACTGATGAATACCATAACATGCCGTACATACTCTATATGTCTACATGTTGGTCGTTGACGTTACGGAGGTGACCGAAGAGACACGGAGATTACCGAAGATGTCACGGCTCGGCCCTCGACTTGGGGATAGTTGAACTGAGCGTGCTAAAAATAGATCACCAGCTAGCGTGCTATAAAAGGGAGGCGGCCTGGCCGTTTCATCAGACAATCTGTCAACCACCAAGATGTCCACTTGCACAACTTGCCAGAAGATGTTTACTCGTCTAGATAAGTTACGACGCCACGAGGCCTCCACCCACAACGATGCCCGGTATCCTTGTATAATCTGCGCACGGTCATTCAATCGGAAGGATAATTTACTGCGCCATGAGAGGGTACTCCACGCGGGTGCGACAGTACTATGTAATGATTGTGGTCGACTCTTCAAACGAGTAGGTCAGTTAGTCGGACCCAGTCGGTTTAGACGGCACCAACGTTTGAGGCATGCCCCGTCTCTACGGTTTGGGCGACAACTTTCCACTAAAGAGGAGCCGCGGAAGGTCAGACCCAGTGAAGATGAACCCGGAGAGACGAACGCCACTGGTGATGCGATGACGCAGAGCCTGCCTATACCCACGGTCGAGGAGGGCCTGGATATCCAGCCGGACCCCTCCGTTACGGTTTCGAGTCATACGCCTGACAACATCAAACATTTTCTGGACGAGCCCATAAATGTTCCTAGCGATCTCTTACAGGACGCCCAGCCAGTGAGTGACATTTATCGGCGTCACTGGTCCATGATACGGCACTGTTTCTACCGTCATCGCCCTATTCAAGATATCTACAATTTCCGACTGACCGACCTCGCCCGTCTACGCAGCTACATGGAAGCCATCTTCAATGACCAAGCTACGTCCTTCAAATTGAATCTGGCGTTTGGTTATGTGCTGCGGCATAAGGAGACAGACCAAGTCCGATACTTTTACCCGAGCAGTAACATCCGGGTATTTGACCAACCGTTTACCATCATTAACCGAGTGTCGCTAAAGACGATGCTGGAGAAACTGGACACCGTGGATCCCTTGAAATGGGCCCAACAACAACGCCCCAACACCAAGTGGACAGTGGAGAGGGTGACCAATGTTACGTTCTTCGTGACCAAACTACGGAATATTCCCATCGGGTAAATGTATTCACCCATGCACTGATAGATACTCAGAATGCACAAACATGTATCTGAGGATATGTTGCCTCAACGGTATCCTGGCCTGCCCGACGATGATTAGAATAAACGGTTCAGATGGCACTTTCTGAAATGGAGACTTCTGATTGGACAAGAATACATCTAACGGACAGGAACGAATATGAAACATGCAAATGGTGGCCTCTGATTGGATAAGAATGTTCTTGAATTGTAAATATACCCAACGCGGCTCCCCCAGCGTGGGTATGATGTAACATTGGGGAGAATAAACTATATGAAAAACACTTCTTGTTGTTGTTGTTCTCTCATGTGTCATCCTTGTTGTTGTTGCTGTTGTTGTTCTCTCTCCGGTCTATATCATGGCGTTATGTTAGAGTGTTAAGGTGTAACGACGAGCGTTGACGGGCATCACTGCATTTCGAAAAATTAGTGACAATTCCATGGAATATCAGAGCTTCTGATCTATTTCACCAGGGCGTTGAAGCATTAAGAATGGTGTTGGTGGGCGTTGCTACAAGATGACACCTCACACGGTCCATTTGGACCACGGATGGTCCATCTCTACACCAAATACCTCCTTTCACTGCCCCAAAATGCTCACTTTCGCTACTACTCCTACTGATGACGTCACCAATGACGTCACAGATGACGCGAACATACCTCAAATCGGAATGTACACCCCGAGAGCTACAAAATGACACCTCACACGACGCATTCGGACTAAGGATGGTGCATCTCTACACCAAACTCACCCTCACGCACCCACAAAATGTCCACTTTCGCTACTACTCGTACCGATGACGTCATCAATGACGTCACAGATGACGCGGACATCCCTCAAATCGGAATGTACACCCCGAGAACTACAAGATGACACATTCCAGGACGCATTCGAACCGTGAATAGCCCATCTCGATCCCAAATACCTTCATGTACTGCCCAAAAATGACCACTTTACTTACTACAACCAACTGCGCCTGCGCAGATTGACGCGACTTGCATTCAAAAACACGCCATTCTGACTCTACCCCACACAAGCTTCACTTTGACACCCTCCACGACCCATTCGGACCCATAGCGGTCCATCCAAATAACATCCTTCACTGCTAAAAAATGCCCACTTTCGCTACAACTTGTACTAATGACGTCACCAATGACGTCACAGATGCTATAAATATCCCTGAAATCAGGGTCTATACTCCGAGAGCTACAACATGATACCCCACACGACGCATTCGCAACGCGGATGGTCCATCTCTGCACCAAATACCTTCCTGCACTGCCCCAAAAGGCTCACTTTCGCTAATACTCCTACTAATGACGTCATCGATGACGTCACAGATGCTTCGGACATGCCTCAATTCGGAATGTACACCCCGAGAGCTACAAAATGACACCTCACACGACGCATTCGGACTAAGGATGGTGCATCTCTACACCAAACTCACCCTCACGCACCCACAAAATGTCCACTTTCGCTACTACTCGTACCGATGACGTCATCAATGACGTCACAGATGACGCGGACACCCCTCAAATCGGAATGTACACCCCGAGAACTACAAGATGACACCTTCCAGATCCCCGAGTGCATCAATTAATAGTCTGGACTCATACGAAGATAAAAAATAAAACATTATCATGGTTAACTTCGAATATCAAGTGCTCATCATTATCCAAACCAGGCCTACCGCCGCTGTAAAAATAGTCAAATAAGGAGCAAATAAAAGGATAACTCTTACCTCCCAAACGTAATAAGGGGGCAAAACTCTGCAGTGACAAACTGCATTTTGAACGACCGAAAAACATGAGGAGAGGAGTTTGGTTGACTCGAATAATGAACAGGGCGCAACTCTGTTTTTGACCTCAATATTCAAGCGGGCCGGCCTAGAATATGCTCTCGCACCGTAAATCCAGGCCCTGTTTTCTTCATTTTTTCTACAGTTCTCATGAACGAAACGTGCTGGAATTTTCAGGACACACGTATCGAGTGATAACTGAACGACTTCTTATATTTTTAACGAAGAAAATCATTTTAACGTTGGCTAGTATTATTAAATACGAAACCTCTAGAGCTGTCATTTTACACAGCGCGTGACTTTGGAAAAATTGCATCGCTTGTGTTTTTTCACCGTCAACCCAGGCTCTGTTTTCTTCATTTTTCTACAGTTCTCACCATCGAAACGAGCTGGAATTTTCAGGGCACGCGTATCGAGTAATAAGGGATAGACTGGCTCTATTTTTAATGCAGAAAATGAATTATTTTTTAATGGGTCGGGTTTTCTGCATTTTCGTATCGGCTCGAAAACCCACTAAAAATTAAAAATTCATGACGTAGCCCGACACAAATTTATATAGATCGATTCTGGCTAATTTCATTGTAAAATACGCATACCCTGGGAAAATCATTTAACAAGGCCATTATGTTTTTTACACGTTCCCCGAGTGTATAAATTAATAGTCTGGACTCATAACAGGATAAAAAAATAAAATTAGTGCATGGCTAGACTAGAATTTCAAGTCCTAATAATTATCAGAACCATCCATAGGGCTGTAAGAGAGCCAAACCCGATTGTATGGGTTATTCACAGAATACCCGGCCGGCTTCTCTCAAGCGGCATTCATTATTGCGCATTCATCATGCATTTCTGTGTATTCGTGTATTTACAGATTACCCG
The DNA here is from genome assembly GCA_036873755.1 of Hanleya hanleyi. NCBI lineage: Eukaryota > Metazoa > Mollusca > Polyplacophora > Lepidopleurida > Hanleyidae > Hanleya > Hanleya hanleyi. The sequence goes on along the minus strand of JAVTVY010008853.1, from coordinate 13,898 downwards.
GCTGGTACTTTTCAAGCCGACCTCACTGCAAAAATACTCGAAGAGTACAGGCGGACGCAACTCTGTGTTGACCTCAATATTCAAGCGGAATGTGCTTTTCTCACCGTCAACGAAGACACTGTTTTCTTCATTTTTTCTACAGTTATCATGAACGAAACGAACTGGAATTTTGAGGAGACGCGTATCGAGTACTCAGTGATAGACTTTCTCTTTTTTTAATCCAGAAAATATCAACAGTAGACGAGCATACGTTTGAAAATTTGCTCTGCGAGGAAGTGCTGATAGAGAGAACAACAACCACACCCAGCGTACAGTACAACGACCCGGCAGGAGGAAAGCGGAAATACCATCCTTTCCCCTAGAAGATCTACCCATCCTGCCTGACCAAAGATGATGACACTCCACTCATTATATTTGAGCAACCTCCCCCCACCATCTCGGCTGCCCGGTTCGTAGACGGACATGCCATTGACACCGACATCCATGATGAAGATGGGATAAGTCCGTACCGGTATTTCCCGGTGAGCTAGTATGTTAGCGGCTGCACAACAGGGAAGTAGGCTTACACCCATCGTGAATAAAAACACGTTAAAATAACAAATGCTCTTTTCAGAGCAAACCATTCCTTCCGAGAGAGGTAACTTCTCAATAGCACATGAATTTAACACACAGATGTCCTACATTACTCTTTTTATTAGCAAACTACATTGAAAAACAATCCCTGGCCTATATGAAAAAGGTTGTTGTCACGACCGATCTCATCACATATCAAACAGAGGATTTTTTTTCTTTTTGCCCCATTAATTAATAAACAGTCTGCGCGATAACGGATTGTTATTTTTTTTCAACCGGGGGACATAACCCTGAATAATGGGTAATTTATTTTTTGATAAAATAGCCCGAATGAATAACGGGAATTTTATTTTGAATGAACACGATTTGTTCTAATGTCAATGGTTCTCCTTATTTTGCCAACGAAAGGATTCGGATGGACTCCTCTCACTCATTACCGGACAATTTGTAAATGAGAGCCTACTTCGTAGGAACATAATGTTTTTACCAAATACGAACAATACCAATAAAGCCTGGGAACAAAATACATCAGACAAGCGGATTTCTACGAAAGCCGAGAGGGTTCTCCAGAGTTTTACTTTTTTCCGACTTCTGACTTCCGACTTCAGTGTTAGGATTTTTTTTGCTTTTATAACGCATTACATCTTAAATTATGAAACATGGAATTACAGAATACCATATTATGAAATCTTGTGCTTGAAAAACTGATTGCATGTACTTTTAATAATCAGATAACCATTGAAGTTTATCTGCAGTTATGTTCTGATTATTAAAATGCGATAACTTCTAATGTAAATCGAAATACCTTATGTAACAAGTCAAAGGCGCCTCAATTACATAATATAATAGCACAATTCTATTCAACTGATCATAATTACTTCCGAAATATTATAAATAAATATATAAATATACATTTCTCCTGGTTGATGAGTTCCATGAAAAATTTAAAGGGATTTATCGAATAATAATAGGTAATTTTTAATGCTTGGGCCATGGTCACACAGCTCTATACAGTGGGTCAATCTATCTTGCACTGACACCGTCCGATTTTTGCACTCACTCACACCGGCAACGCACCTGCTACCAACAAATATGCAAATGAAGGCTGGGGATCGGGAAAGTGAATTGCTGGGGATCGGGAAATGCTGGGGATCACTGACTCACACCGGCAACGCACCTGCTACCAACAAATATGCAAATGAAGGCTGGGGATCGGGAAAGTGAATTGCTGGGGATCGGGAAATGCTGGGGATCGGGAAATGCTGGGGATAGGGAAATGCTGGGGATCGGGAAATGCTGGGGATCACTCACTCACACCGGCAACGCACCTGCTACCAACAAATATGCAAATGAAGGCTGGGGATCGGGAAAGTGAATTGCTGGGGATCGGGAAATGCTGGGGATGGGGAAATGCTGGGGATCGGGAAATGTTGGGGATCGGGAAAGTGAAATATTGGCTACCATCTTGAAACCGACCACCCCTAACATACACAAACAAGCCGACATCTTGAATCCGACCACCCTTAACCTACACAAACAAGCCACCATTTTGAAACACACACACACACACACACACACAGCCGACTATAAATAACGTGTATGTTCACACATTTATTAACAACTACACATCATGAGTTTTTTTCTACGCATCATGAGTTTACCACGAGCCTTGCTCACCCATCATCCTAGAGATGCAAGGAATAGGGGTACAGAAGAACATAGAGAGATAATTACCCGAGAAGAACAAGACAACAACAGAATGGAGGACATACAAGAAAATAACGAGGCCGACACCCGTGATGGAGAACAAGACAGCGGATGGTTAACTACTAGACCTGCAACAATAACCACCTCCACTGCAAACACTGAAAGTATAACCACTTCGGCTGAGATATCACGCCTCAACGAACAAATTATCGACATGAGGGGAGCGATGTTGGAAATGGAGACGACAATCACGGTACTGGAAGATGAGATATCATGCCTCAACGAACAAATTATCGACATGATGGAAGCGAAGTTGGAAATGGAGACGACAATGACGGTACTGGAAGAAGAGATTGCCAGACAAAAGAAACTACGACATAGTGAATTGCCGATGCATTGACGCCGGAGAGGTGCTGTGAAGCAAATATACCGTGCCTCTCGTGTGACACTATCCAAAGGCCCTTTTGAGGGCCAATCCATCTTTCCGAAAGAGAAAAACTTCTTTTCATATGCACACCAAACTAACACGAGCTCCCAGCATCTTTTTCCCCCAAAAAAAAAAAAATTTTTTTTTTCAAAAAAAAATTTCGTACACAAGGTCAAAAATTGATACCTCACTCGACCCCATTAGACCACTAGGGGCTGCCCTAACGCCAAACATCAATATCAACATCAATCAACATCAATCTTCAAAATACCTTTAGAGGTGCCCCTAGTGGACCAATCGGGTCGAGTCCGGTATCATTGTGAAGCATTTCACGTCAGCTTCAATTGGATACCTCACTCGATCCACTACCGCCAAAATAAAAAAAAACAAAAAAAAAAAACAAACTTCGTACACCAGATGTTGATATCGATGTGCAAAATAACCTTTTTGGCGTTAGAGGCGTCCCTAGTGGTCCAATGGGGTCGAGTGAGGTATCAAATTGAAGGTGACGTGAAGCAGCATCTGATAGACTGAGTGTGGGCTTGAATTAGGGTAATTCTGCGCATGCGCGAAGATAATATGAAAAATATCAATCTTCAAAAATAGCCTTTTTGAGGTTAGAGACGTCCCTAATGGTGCAATCGGGTCGAGTGAGGTATCAAATTGAAGGTAACGTGAAGGCGCATCTGATAGACTGGGTGTGGGTTGAACTATCAGCATTCTGCGCATGCGTCATCTTCAAAATATCCCTTTTTGGGTTAGAGGCGCCCCTAGTGGTGCAATCGGGTCGAGTGAGGTATCCATGTGAAGCATTTCACGTCAGCTTCAATTTGATACCTCACTCGACCCACTACCTCCAAAATAAAAAAAAAAAAAAAAAAAAAAATCCTCGTACACAAGGTGTTCATATGGATCTGCAAAATAACCTTTTTGGCGTTAGGGAAGCCCCTAGTGACCCGATGGAGCCGAGTGAGGTATCAATGTGAAGGTGAGATGAAGGGCCATCTGATGGACTGGTGTGGGTTAAACTATCAGCATTCTGCGCATGCGCAAGAATGGAAATAGACGTTTTTGGAGCTATTTGACTATTAAAAAAGGAACAAAAACACATTTTTTTTAATTTTCACCAATTTTTTTATTAACACACAATGAACGTATTCACAATTGAATTTAATACCAATTATATGTAAGTATTGAATTTTTAAATACAATTAACAGTGAAAAAAAAAAACTCTGAATTTTTTGTAATACAATCTCGCCAGATCAATACATGTTTTCCTTACCGACGATCACGATGAAAACAATGGCGTATGGTAGCCCAGTGTCGTTGATAAATGGCCCTGACACGTCCATCTTCAGGCAAGACTTCAACCGGAGGTGCGGTTGGGTCGAAGGGAAAATCTTCTCCACGTCTCATGCTTTTCGTCTCATACAAGCGGATAGGCAAGCAAGGCAAAGATGCAGGCAGGCTGGCTGGGAGACAGATCAGGTAAGGCCGATTGGAATACACCCCTCTCCCTAAAAATGAACTCCTTTTATAGCCCATTCACCTCATTTGCATATTTTCAGCGGACAACAGACCGCCATCTTGAACACGACCACCTCCACCCTACAAAAACAAGCCGCCATCTTGAACACGACCACCCCCAACCCACAAAAACAAGCCGCCATCTTGAAACACATATGCAAATGAGGGCTGGGGATCGGGAAAGTGACAGGCTGGGGATCTTGAAACACATATGCAAATGAGGGCTGGGGATCGGGAAAGTGACATGCTGGGGATCTTGAAAAGAACATATGCAAATGAGGGCTGGGGAAAAACCCAATATGCAAATGAGGGCTGGGGATCGGGAAAGTGACAGGCTGGGGATCTTGAAACACATATGCAAATGAGGGCTGGGGATCGGGAAAGTGACATGCTGGGGATCTTGAAAAGAACATATGCAAATGAGGGCTGGGGAAAAACCCATTACACACACAAACAAACCGCCATCTTGAATCCGACCACCCCTCCCATACTAAAACAAGCCGCCATCTTGAAACCACCCTCCCATACTAAAACAAGCCGCCATCTTGAATCCAAACCACCCTCCCATACTAAAACAAGCCGCCATCTTGAATCCGACCACCCTCCCATACTAAAACAAGCCGCCATCTTGAATCCAAACCACCCTCCCATACTAAAACAAGCCGCCATCTTGAATCCGACCACCCTCCCATACTAAAACAAGCCGCCATCTTGAATCCGACCACCCCTCCCATACTAAAACAAGCCGCCATCTTGAATCCGACCACCCCTCCCATACAAAAACAAGCCGCCATCTTGAAACACACTTTCAGTGCAAGTGCACTCATAGGCCACGCCCCCAACCCCCTCGCTCCGCCCAAATAACCCCCTCGCTCCGCCCCAAATGACGTCAAAAAAGGTTCTCGCGCATGCGCAATTGAGGGGTTTATGTGACGGGTGCATGCTACCTACTACTGAAACGGCCCAAACGGGTAAAATATCAGTGGAAGGCGAGAAAATGTGTCAAAGGAAAGCCACGGTGCCACACATTTTCTAGTATTCTTTGCAAATAAATATCAAAGTATTATGTCTGTACAAATGCACACATAAAATTTATATCCAAGCAAACTTAGGCCAGAAACTACAAAACAACTGACGTTCCATTATAATAAACAGACAAAAATCGCAACTAATCTTTCCTAACAGAACGTCTATAAAATCTCACTAGCTAGTAATTTGCACTGAACTGCATGGCAGCTTGCTTATACGCGCTTTTTTTTGCTATCCACATACTAGGTACTCATCTTTGCAGTATACAGGTTAGGGTCAAACCACACATTCCCATACAAGCGTTGTTTAACGAATATTTTAAGATTCCGATTTTGATTCTTTTGATAAAAGAATATCCGTATAACGCCTCTTCAAATCCGACGATAGTTGAAATTTCATACAATATACCAAACTTCTGTTGAAATTTTACTTTTAGCTAAAAAAATTATTTATTTTATTTTACTTTTAGCTCTTGCACCAACTGAGAAAGCATGCGTTTAAGAATTTCATCAGCAGCAAAAATGTTGTGTAGGAGTTATTACAAAAATCGTGTTTTCTGTCGAACGGTGAGATTTAAAAATTGTACTAAAAGTGCAGTTCTCAAATGAGATTTTATTATTTGACGCATGCTTTCTGCTGATGGCTATCCTTCTGCTTCAAATTAGGTTTCATAGGAGTTAGTCCAAGCGAACCGACAGTACAAGTAGCTGATTTACTTCGTGATACGGGAATACCATTTGTGGGTGCGATGGCCACAGTACCATCTCTGAGTAACAAGACCATGTACCCAACATTTGTTCGAACCGTACCTTCTGACAAGGAACAGGCAAAGGTAGGTCATGACCCTCATATACACACCTTGTCCGAGTGCGCATCCGATCGTACCTGAGGTTTCCCTACCACTGATGAGGTAACATATGACGTCACTTCTTCTCTGAATACAATCTGCACACCACTCCAAGTCTCTCGATCCGCCCTCACATCCAAGGTCGAAGGTCACGCACCACTTACGCCCCATTCACCCACACATCCACGCCACTCGAATGATAAAAGATTTATTGTTTATATACTTCTCACTTGCAGTCGCTTTTCTCTTTTCAGTTGATGCGAAATGTGAATGATGGAGTGTAAGAGACATGCCGCTCTATCTAGCCTCATCTTTTGTAAGAGTATGAATGCCAGGATGAACCTGCTAACTCACAAACAGTTTTGAATCAGCCCAAACCTTCATATACAAGTGTTTAGTTCATAGTATTCCATAATATGCAAAACGTAAAACGGTGATTATGCGACAATTCTGTCAATCTCCTACACTAAGCCTCGTCCGATCCCCATACCCTCATACATTTCGGGAGCTTACGCCATGCTACACTTTTTGTCCCCCGCTACTTAGTAAGGGGGGGGGGGGGACTTAGAAACACCGGTGTCCGTAATTCCGTGATTCCGTAATTCCGTGATTCCGTGATTCCGTAAGATTTTCTTGTCCGGACAATAACTTGTGAACGATTTAACCGATCAACTTCAAACTTGGGGTGTGCCTTGACATTGGCGAGAGGATGGTTGGGATTGTTTTCCAGCAATGTGCGTAATCTAATATGGCCGCCGTCAGCCATATTGGATTATAAGCAGTTGGATCTTGTCCGGACAATAACTGGAGTACGATTCAACTGATCTACTTCAAACTTGGGGAGTGCCTTGACATCGGTGAGAGGATGGTTGGGATTGTTTTTCAGCAATGTACATAGTCCAATATGGCCGCCGTCAGCCATATTGGATCATAAGCAGTTGGATCTGAGATTTTCTTGTCCGGACAATAACTCGTGAACGATTTAACATCAACTTCAAACTTGGGGTGTGACTTGACATTGGTGAGAGGACGGTTGGGATTGTTTTTCAGCAATGTGCGTAATCTAATATGGCCGCCATCAGCCATATTGGATTATAAGCAGTTGGATCTTGTCCGGACAATAGCTGGAGTACGATTCAAATGATCTACTTCAAACTTGGGGAGTGCCTTGACATCGGTGAGAGGATGGTTGGGATTGTTTTTCAGCAATGTACATAGTCCAATATGGCCGCCGTCAGCCATATTGGATCATAAGCAGTTGGATCTTAGATTTTCTTGTCCGGACAATAACTCGTGAATGATTTAACTGATCAACTTCAAACTTGGGGTGTGCCTTGACATTGGTGAGAGGACGGTTGGGATTGTTTTTCAGCAATGTGCGTAATCTAATATGGCCGCCGTCAACCATATTGGATTATAAGCAGTTGGATATCTCCATTCTCAAATCATACTCTTCATCAATGATATGAGATATCATCGACCAAAACAAATCTACCATAGAGGTCCATGGCCCCCGCAGCAGCAGCGCCAGTTATGGTGGCTTAACCTATTCATGTCCCTACCCCCGGGAACCAAACCTCATCCTCTATCCCCGAAATTAAACATCGCCCCACCCCATACTTTCATATATTCCGGGAGCTTATACCATGCTACACGTATTTGACTCTACTCATCCATTATCCTCAGGAACATGTTCCAACTCTCGCGGTACCAAGCCCCATTCTCTATCTTCCGAGCTAAGTCTCGCCCGAACCCTTACCCGCATTTGTACATTGAGTCATCGTACCAACTGACCAAACTATGCGTTCAAAAATATCTTGCATAACATATTCACAAAACCCTATCTTCTGAGAACTGTGATATTTCTAATTAAAGAAACCCACAAATGGGGTCTGAAAAGGTTGAGAAAAGTCTTAAAAGTTGCAGTGATTATGTTGTTTTTGATTATAGCTAAATTAGTTTGGCGCCGAGGTGTCTGATCTTTGATAAATTCGAGCTCAAAGTTGGGACTTGCCAGCCGCAATTCTCCGAATACGCGACAGAGCGGGTAATATAGCACTGAACATGCAAACTCAATATGACAGCAGATCCCATTTCGTTGAACATTCAAGCGATAGGGATTAATATGGGTTCAATTTACGGATCCTATGATGAACTACCATCATAGCTAACACATTGTAGATGAAATAGCAGGAATAGATGTCCATACATACGTAACGATAGTGTCGTATCAATTTTGATCATGCGGCGTAAATCGGGCGCGTTAAAATTCGATGCTAACCAGAGAGGGCACTCTCCAACACATTTTTAGCTGGGTGTAGGTGGACGATGTAGTGGAGCAATATCGTGCACAAAACTAGCCGAATTTTGCACTTCGAGGTAAAAGCATGAAACTTGGCATGATAGTAGCCCAGGATGTCCTGACCATTTTCTGATAAGGATCCACTCATATTTTCCCCAATATGGCCGCCAAATTCAAGATGGCCGCCAACATAATGGTCAAATACAGCAATATGATAATAATACTGTTTATTGTTTTAGTTGAGGTCATGAAACTTGCAGTCTAGTCCGTTTTCAAGGAAGATCTGTAAAATTATTTTCCAAGGTGGCCGCCAAATTCAAAATGGCGGCCATGATAATGGTCAAATTAGTTGTAATCATCATACAATGCGTAAAGGATTACGTCTGTATTGTCCCCTTAATGTAATGTGCTGAAGCCAAGCAAATAATACCTGCTACGAATAAACTTTATCTTTCACGATAAGATGACAGTCGTATTCAAGATGGCTGCCAAAAAAACGCATTTTAATATGAAAAAACAGACCAAGGACCCCTTTCTGGACCTTGAAGCAATGTCGGTCCTCGGAAACATAGTAAGAATTCACGCTTTGGTCCTCATATTATGATTTATGCGTGTACACACACGCTCGCACACACAAACAAACACACACGCACACACACACATACACGCATACACACACACACATACATGACTCAAGTGTGGACAGGCAGGACGGCGATGCGGCGATTGGTGGCGAGAACAACGTAGGAGAGTTCTTTTGTAGGGAAGGTTTATGAAAGTGGCGGTATACCGGAATTTTCGTCAAAACCGGTTGTGCTAAAAATAGATCGCCAGCTAGCGCACTATCAAAGCAAACGTTCTGACTCTTTCAGCAGTCATTCGTTCAACCACTTACGCCACGATGTTCTCGTGTACCACTTGCTCCAAGTCCTTTACTCGCTTGCACGACTTACAACGCCATGAGTCTACCATCCACGATGCTACTGCCCAGTACACCCGCGAGACCTGCGGGGATACATTTAATCGCCAGGATAGTTTACAGCGCCATGAACGGTGTCTCCATGAGAAATCCAGGCATCAGTGTGGGGATTGTGGACACCGCTTCAGACTATACAGTCAGTTGAGATCTCACAAAAGTGTAACCCATGGACATGCACGCCTGAGGGTTGAGGAAGCCGTGGCGTTTTACTTCATCCATGAGTCTACTTTTCAAGGTCCTGTTGGCGAGTATACATGTTCGATCCGCAGGAAGTCATTTAATCATAAGGATAATTTACGGCGACATCAACGGTCGGTGCATAAGGCACCCAGCCATGAATGCCAGCATTGCGGTCGAGTCTTCAGACTCCACAGTCAGTTGAGCCCCATCAATCCGAAAGACGTCCACAGTTTGTGTTCCATCCATCAACATGACATACTTATTCTCATGGTCGGCTTCTGATTGGACAAGAGCAGTCTGAGATCAGCACAATTAACTTCTGATTTGACAAGGGCAGCCGACAATGCGGCCAAGACACGGACAAAAGCATAAGTGAATTGTAAACACACCCATAGCGGTTCCCCCAGCGTGGGTGTGCTGTGATGGAGAGGATAATAAAGTGATTGACCTGTAATCCTTGTTGTTGTTCTCTTATTGGACTAACCAATCAGAATAGTACTTATCACGGACCCGTAGAGCTACGCATAAGCGCGCACGTGTGACATCGCCAATAAAACACGTCCCTCTGGACCCCACCCCCCCATTCCTCATGTTGCAGAGCCATGACGGAGATCCATCTCTAAGCGACTCGCATTTTACAGCAAGTGACCGTGGTTAACTCACTCATGGGTTACCGAGCAGTGGCTCGGTCCATGTTTGCAGATGGCGACGACAACGAGGGGCGATGCCAGATCCTGGAAGAGTTCACAGAAGCGGTCCTCCACAGAGTCAACTCGATGGCGAGGGGCTCTATCACGCACCACTACTGGACTATGAAAGCCATCCTTGATGCCCGGGCTATGGACCACGAGCGCTCACGCCGGAATCAACGACGTCTCGTGGGCCTCACAATGGTCTTTGTTCTATTGACCCTGACGCTGTGGCAATGACAGTTCTCTCTTACAGTGACATAAAAGAACGGCTCCATGTCTTCCGAAAGTGAAACTGCTAACTAAGCACGATGTTCACACACACACATGCACACGCGCTCTCTCTCTCTCTCTCTCTCTATCCGGTTTGACCTACACTACTGTCCACATGGCCCTCTACCCGCAGTATTGGGACACTGTATTCGGACATACGCATCATTAGAAAAAAGGCGCCAAAATGACTTTTGTAGGCTATGAAACCCACTCTCACCGAAAAATCTTCACATTTCACATTGCGTTCAGAGAAAGAGAGAAATGTTGCTGGGACATTTTATCTCTATGTTGCTGGGACAATTTATCTCTGTGTCCCAATTGGCCAATTGGATAGAGAGAAGTCTCTCTCTATGCAAAAACACTATTGGGACTATATATAATGTCCAGAATTTTGTTCATTTCCTGGTTGTTGAAGGGTCATTACGCATCATTGATGACCGCCAATTACTTTCTTTATAGCCGTGTTCATTTTTTACATTTGATTTCAATTTAGAGAGAATAGTTGCTGGGACAGACTATCTCTGCGTCCCAACTGGCCAATTGGACAGGAGAATTATCTCTCTATGCAAAAACACTATTGGGACTATTTATAAATTACAGAATTTCATGAATTTTCTGGTTATTGTAGTATCATTACGCATCATTGATGACCGCCAATTGCCTTGTTTATAACCGTGTTCATTTTTTGCATTTGATTTCAATTTAGAGAGAATAGTTGCTGGGACAGATTATCTCTGCGTCCCAACTGGCCAATTGGACAGGAGAATTATCTCTCTATGGAAAAACACTATGGGGACTATATATAAATTACAGAATTTCATGAATTTCCTGGTTGTTGAAGGATCATTACGCATCATTGATAACCGCCAATTGCTTTGTTTATAGCCGTGTTCATTTTTTTACATTAGATTTCGATTTAGACAGAATAGTTGCCGAGACAGATTATCTCTGCGTCCCAACTGGCCAATTGGACAGGAGAATTATCTCTCTATGCCAAACCACTATTGGGACTATATATAAATTACAGAATTTCATGAATTTCCTGGTTGTTGAAGGGTCATTACGCATCATTGATAACCGCCAATTGCTTTGTTTATAGCCGTGTTCATTTTTTTACATTAGATTTCGATTTAGACAGAATAGTTGCTGAGACGGATTATCTCTGCGTCCCAACTGGCCAGGAGAATTATCTCTCTGTGTAAAAACACTATTGGGACTATATATAAATTACAGAATTTCATGAATTTCCTGGTTGTTGAAGGGTCATTACGCATCATTGATGACCGCCAATTGCTTTGTTAAAAGCCGTGTTTATATTCACATTCAATTTCGATGTAGAGAGAATAGTTGCTGAGACGGGTTATCTCTGCGTCCCAACTGGCCAATTGGATAGGAGAATTATCTCTCTAAGCAAGAACACTTTGGGGCTATATATAAATGATAGAATTTCATTAATTTACTACTTGTTGAAGGGTCAGTACGCATTAATGATGACCGCCAATTGCTTTGTTGATAGCCGTGTTTATTTTTTGCATTCAATTTCGATTTGGAGAGAAAAGTTGCTGAGACGGATTATCTCTGCGTCCCAACTGGCCAATTAGACAGGAGAATTATCTCTCTAAGCAAGAAAACTTTAGGGGCTATATATAAATTATAGAATTTCATTAATTTCCTGCTTGTTGAAGTGTCATTACGCACCAATGATGACCAATTGCTTTGTCGATTTAGAGAGAATAGTTGCTGAGACGGATTATCTCTGCGTCCCAACTGGCCAATTGGATAGGAGAATTATCTCTCTAAGCAAGAACACTTTCGGGCTATATATAAATTATAGAATTTTATTGATTTACTACTTGTTGAAGGGTCATTACGCACCAATGATGACCACCAATTGCTTTGTTGATAGCCGTGTTTATATTTACATTCAATTTCGATTTAGAGAGAATAGTTGCCGAGACGGATATCTCTGCGTCCCAACTGGCCAATTGGACAGGAGAATTATCTCTCTAAGCAAGAACACTTTTGGGGCTATATATATATTCCAGAATTTCATTATTTTCTGCTTTTTGAAGGGTCATTACGCACCAATGATGACCACCAATTGCTTTGTTTATAGCCGTGTTAATTTTTCACAATAGATTTCGATTTAGAGAGAATAGTTGCCCGGACAGATTATCTCTGCGTCCCAACTGGCCAATTGGGCAGGAGAATAATCCTTCAATGCAATAACATTATTGGGGCTATGAAGTTGCAAAAATTCATTAATTTCCAGGTTGAAGGGTATGGGCAATGATGGAACATCCTCCAACACCAATTGTTTTAGAGAAGAGAAGCACATATGAATATAATCCCCAATCTTCCTCTAGTGTATTTTATATATGTATTTATATAATATTATTTTCGTTAGTTGGAATTACACTATCTTAGTAGGGCACCGTTTCTAGTGCTGAAAATTGACCGAGCCCGGTGAGGGGTTCGGACCGGCGACCACCAGAGTAAGGCACCCAACCACCAGCACCATATGTCTCAACCGCTTGGCCATTCACACTTCTACTCAGCCAGTTTTCAGCACTAAAAACTGTGCTATACTAAGATAGTGTAATCCCAAAATAACGAAAATAATGTTATCTAAATGATAAGATCTTCTCATGTATTTATATATGTACACTCCGAATCAAATACATGCCAAAGCATGAAACCCATAATACCTCTGCATTGTCTTCTCATTAGCACTGTCTGACCATTGTCAGCATAATTAGACAGGTGGGGTATTGTGCCATGTCACTGCAACGCAGTGCTTCAGTGAAACAGCACTAATTTATCACAAGCAGGGGCAATGTTGTGATAGAACAGAAATATTGTTGAAAACGACGTTAAGCACTACTTCACTCACTATATATGTACACAATATCATGAAGCAGGGCACTCAGTCGCAGAAGCAAGACCTGATACCCCTCCAGTGTTGTTCTCCGCACTGGAAAAACAGGCCCTAGGGTAGTCACCTCTTACGACAAACTCAAATAGAGGTGGGGATCTATTCTACCACATTATGCACCCGGATTCCGCACGAGATTACACTGTAATTAATGGTTATAGTAACTCATTGACACATAGATTTACTCAAGGGAAGAAAGAAAATGAGCTACAGTTTCAAAACAGATTTTCAAGCAGCTTTTGTGTGACCTTTTAGAAGCCCCCATGTTGAATGTCTTGATTTACAAAAGAAAAAAACAAGTTACATCTTTATGCTTCACTTTTATTTGTATGTTCTAGAACATCACAAGAGTAGAATTAGAACAGTTGAGAAGCTGTGGTTTTTCGCTGTCTGTCCTCAGCCTGGAATATCGCCCAGCACTGGAACTTT